>JAVSBV010183583.1:0-13085 GCA_033117975.1 Parotocinclus spilosoma | reverse complement strand
TCATTTCAATCCTGAAATATTACTGTGTCCATCAGTTATTAGATATATCAAACTGAAATGGCTGTTGCAAACACCCACATATTTAGAACTAAAAATGATTAAGATTAATAGGGATGCCCAAACTTTTTCATATGACTATATATTACAGTTGTATTAGTGACTCCCAGCTTGATGTGTTTTTAAAAGTTTAGGTGCTTTTAAAAGAAACGGCACATACAGACTGTTTTGTCATGCCAGGCATGTTGTCAAATTGCTCAGTTACACTAAGATCATGTGTGTTTAGATCTTCTGTCGCACAGTTATGAGCAGTCATATGAGGTCGTATTTAAACCTCGCAGACCCCCAATGCGGTCTAATCAGCATCACTAAGTGCTTAATAATACAGATTTAGAGAACCCTGTGAACAAAATTAGAAAGAAAAGGACCTTTTGTGTACATAGAAAAAGTCTCGGATCTTAAAAAGATTTGAGAAGAGATTAAGAAGTGTTGCGTTAGTATTTTTTTTCTGTATTCATGTTGCACCAAGACTTGTGGGATTTGCATGCATCACATCTTGTGTAAAGGGACTTTCACAGCAAATGTGCAAAGAGGGGGCAACCATGTACATTTACTGTGTGATGCCACATGAAAGGAGCTAAAGATACCTTTGATTCAGTAAAGTTCATTCCATTCTGAACCAAGGATCTTAGCAGTAACTACAGCTGTAACTACATCCTGCCATGGTGTGACTTCAGTTTAGAAATAGAGGGTAGTAAAGTCCTCAGCAGCAAACTCTGCCCTTAGCTAATAATAATGGTTATATAATATATGGCTTTGTTGCAATTTGATTCGTATATACACTTTTTTATTTTATTAAACTACTTATGTACGAGGGCAGCACGGTGGCTCGGTGAGTAACCCCACTGCCTCACTGCAAGAAGGTCCCGGGTTCAATTCCAGGGTGCAGTGACCTGGGTCCTTTCTGTGTGGAGTCTGCATGTCCTACCCGTGTCTGTGTAGGTTTATTCCGAGAACTCTGATTTGTTCCCACAGTCCAAAGACATGCCTGTTAGGTTAATTGGTGTCTTTAAAAGTGGCCCTTATTTTGTGACTGTGTGTGTGTGTGTGTGTGTGTGTGTGCGTGCACTACAATGGATTGGCGCAAGGGCAGGAACAACCCTAGACTAGCGTTGCCGAGTGGGCACCGGCTGACCCGCGACCTTGTGTGGATTAAGCGGAAGATAATGAATGAATGAATTAATATTTATTTATGAATGATCTCCTTTAAGGTTGCTAAGTGAGGATAGAGAAGTACTGATCGCTCCACATAACTATTAGCTACGTCGGTATCATTAGTACAAAACTAACGACGCAGATTTAGGCCACCGTGTTTTGGTCAATTGGAGTTCTCATCCAAACAAGAAAAAATTAAAGTGTGTAAAATACTTTTTATTGACTTTTTATTGTTCTCTTGAATTTCTTGTTGGCACAGTTACCTACAGAAATTTTCCGAATTTACTGATAACTGTATTAATTGTAGAACATTTGAAGTAAATTTTTAGGTTGTTATTTGTCAATTTTAACGCCAGGTGTTTTTCACAGCTCTCAAACATCGATTTTGCGGAAAATATCGACTTAACCAGAATCAGGCAGTTAAGTTTGGAGGACGTCCGAAGATCCTACTTTTTTGTATCCTTGCATTTGTCTATGAAATGGCAACCAGGATTAAGATTTAAATTTAATTAAATTCAAACTATCATTATTTGCCTTGACATTTTGGGTCAGGTGTTTTTCATAATAACTGCATTCTTTGGTACAGGAAACATTGCTTCCATCAACAGGTAAACTCACAAATGCGTAGGAAAAAAAATCTTAACATGCTTTAACTGAAAGTTAGATTTCTCATGTTTTCAGTGTGAGGTCATGCCGATTAATGCCAAATAGATTTTTACCAGCATTTTTACCAGTAATGCCAAGCATTCTGTTTAAGTGTAAATATCTAAAGGAATCTATGTTATTTATCCTTTCTTGTATTTACAGTTTTGATCCAGCTTCTGTCTACTGCTTTTTAACAGTCTTTAATCCATTCATCATGGGTGGCCTGTTGATGTGGAAGGTATTGTGTCTAAACGGACGTATAGATTGTGAAATGAAGTGTATTAGCTTATTTAGAGAAGTTGCTCTTTTTTAATGGTTGGTTAATCATGTGGCTGACAGGGAGAAACAAGAAGTATAAACTGACAGATATCTGTTTAATATTTTTGACATACTGTATCTATGGTGTTCTTTTTTCAGGTTCTGATTCCATTTATAATTGTCATGTGCACATTTGAAAGCGTTCAAGTGTCTACTCGGCTTTCCTCAAGAAGGTACAAGCTTTTAATAAGCTATTCATTATAACTCGTGGTTATCTGACTTACTAACTCTGGTAAGTCACTAAATGCAAGTGTAACAGTAATAAGGTACAAGACCAGATGTGAGTGCAGAGTGGCTTTACTGAAAAGTGAAAAACAACAGAACTGCATAATCTAAACAAGAGACAAGACCTGGACTAAACGGGGCTAACAAGGTTAATGGGAATTATGGTCGTCATTAAACTCACAATAATAATCTAAAAGATAGAATAGCAAAGACTCAGAATTGCAGACTCAGACAGGAAGGAAGGAAATTAACATGCATTTATTGAAACCAACACCTATATATACGCTGCTCAAATAAATTAGGGGATATTTCAAACTGAATATAAAAAATTCAAAAGAAGCTTTTGATTTTATTTATTAAACTCCATTATCATAATTGAGTAGTAAGTTACATATTCATGGGGGTGAACAGAAGCATGTTAAACTGGACGAGGGTGCCCCCATATTGGCTGTTCAGTATGGTGTATGGTCACCCAAGAGTGCCAAAACACACATAGTAATGGGGCATGGACAGGATCAGATTATCCAGCAATTCTTGTGGGATCCTTTTCATATTATATATCATTTTGTGAGCAGTGTATTTACTTATGTGTGTGGGGCATGTGTGCATGGTCATGGTCAGGATGACCTACTGAAGTTTAAACCGAGCATCAGAATGGGGATAAACTTTGAACGTGGAATGGTTAGACCAGCAACAAGTATTTTAGAAACTGCTCATCTACTGGGATTTTTATACATGGTCAACTGTAGTGTTTACAGAGAATGGTCAGATAAAGAGAAAACGTCAAGTGAGGGCATTTCTCAGGGTGCCTTGTTGATTCCAAAGGTCAGAGAAAAATGGCCAGGCTGGTTTAAGCGGATAGAAATTAACAGTAACTAAAATAAACTCTTGAGGTATGCAGAGGAGTCTCTGAATGTGTCAAACTTTAAAAGCAGGCAACCCACACCTGGACTTTCAGTAACTGGAAACCTATCCTCACTCAAGTTGAATTTAAGCTTCCTATTTCATTATGCTTCTAGTGGGATTCTTGGATGTTTCTGTCTCACCAGAGGCTCAGAATCTCAACACTCTTCCATTTACTGGGTTTGTGTGATGTACAGAGCAGACCAGGGTTACTCCCATATGACTAAAGCGATGGTTTGGACCCGGACAGTGACATGAGAAGAAATTTAGCCTTATCTAGAGGGTCTTCCTGTGAATAATTGTGATTTCAGTTCAAGCCCAAAATCAGCTTTATAAAATTTAGCCTCTAGTGTTAATCCATAAATAAATTGTTAATTGTGGATATGTCTGTAACTTAAATCTTTGTTTATTAAAATAACATGTAGTACATCTTTTTACTGCTTGTATTGCTGTCTTCATTATGTACCATTGTTTTCCAGCCTTTTCCTCATTGTGCTGGTCATTTCTGATATGATGGCACTGGTAGGTTCAAGTGGAAATAATTAAGAAGTAAGCTTTGTTTTGTCTCTTATTAAAGCATATTGGTAAATCCATATTCTACTCTTTTACAGCACTTTTTCTTCCTGGTAAAAGATTATGGAAGCTGGTTAGACATTGGCACAAGGTAAGTTGTGTACATTTGCATATATTCTTCCTTGTTCATTACTGTGTCCATAGCTATTTAATGAGTAATAGTTATGTTATGCTCAATAAAGTACTTAAATCTTTGGTACTGGAAAATAGAATTGTGCAACATCTATGTATAAACTACCAGTTATGATGCCTGTTCAGTTTTGCTCTCAGATTTTTGTAAATTGCAATGCAAACATACCTCAATGTTATTATGCTACAGTTCGTAACTGTAAAGACCAGGATATGCTGTGATTTGGACACGTGCATGCTGGCCATCCAGCTTTTACAGCAAGACCATTTGAGTTCTCTAGCAAAACCATCACCAGGCGACTAACTCGCATAAACCAACTCGTATGGTTTGAGCAACTTACCAGCATAGCAGTATCCAAAACTCAGCCAGTTTATAAACCAGTCAGCCATAACATTACAACCATCTGCCTAATGTTGTGTAGGTCACCCTAGTGGGTCTGTGATCCGAGGCATGGACTCCACAAGACCTCTGAAGGTCCTGTAATTTGTAAGTGGTGTTTTTATAGATCAGACTTGTCTTTGGTTTTAATGTTATGGCTGTTCTGTCTATGAAGGATATTGAGCAGAATGACTTTAAAATTGAATTAAAGGGAAATGCACATCACTCATATTGATCCTTATTGAAAAATGATTTTATTTCCTTGCATCTATTCCAGCATTAGCCACTACGTCATTGTCATGTCCATGACTATATTCCTGATGCTACTGAGCATATTGACGCACATCCTGACATCCAAAAGGATCCTGATTGGCCGGAAAGTGAAGCGGCACTTTAAGTGAAAACTATAGTATTTATCATGAATGAGCTCAAGTCAGAGTTGTGGATTTGGAATGACGTAACAGGAACCAGACCCATTAACTGGACACAAGCTTGGAGAAAAGAAATAATCTCTGTGGCAACTGTTATATTTGAACTGTAATAAAATTCATACAAGGAAACTTAAAATCAGGTTATTAGAAATAGTCAAGTTTGAAGAAAATGAGCAAATGGATTGTGGTGTAAACTGTGTTTTGTTACGGTATGATCTCCATTCCTCACACACGTCCTGGTTGGAGGACATCACTCGTACTTGCACCTGCACCTTTGAGGTGCTGGGCTAGCGTATTGCGTTTGTACCAACTGCACTATTTACATTTGTTTTATTCATATTTCCTATAAATGTATTTTAGGAGCACGGTGGGTAACACCGCTGCCTCACAGCAAGAAGGTCCCGGGTTCAATCCCAGGGTGGAGCGGTCTGGAGTCCTTTCTGTATGGAGTCTGCATGTCCTCCCAGTGTCTGCCTGGGTTTCCTCCCACAGACCAAAGACATGCATTTTAGGTTAATTGGTGTCTCGAAAGGGGCCTTTAGTGTGTGACTTTGTGCATGACCGTGTGTGTGTGCCCTACGATGGATTGGTGCCCCATTTAGGGTTGTTCTTGGCCTTGAATAACTTTGTTATTGGATTATCTATATGGGTTTTTTTATTTTAGGATGTATTGATGGATGGGTATATTAAGTCATGAGTGCTGTGTCCTTACAACTGTATGTTTAAAAGTGATGATGAAATATGAATTTGATGAATTACTTGAATTGATGCTGTGTCCTGTGTGAAACCAGATTAAACAACGCCTTTGATAAGATAAATATCATTAATATTATTATTAATATATTATTAATAATATCATTATTAATACCAAAAACACCCAAAAACTTTCTGCAAAGTGTCAGAGCCCTGACCTCTTAAAGACAGCAGTTTATTGTCGATTACAGTTGAATTTGTCCAAACTTTCTGCAAGAATAGGCAAATCTAGCCCAGGTGAAAAGGTGCTATATGAGATATGCAAACAGACAAGTTTTCCCAACCGTTATTCCTTTGCTTTGTCCATATTCCTTAAATGTTATCCATCAAACTATGTAAATAAAGGAACAAAAATGATATTTTCATGGGGTTCCATTCGAGGCTGTAAGAAAATGAAATGACTATTTAAAATGGGTGTAATGATAAGGATTTTCTGTAAGCACAGTATATACAGTAGCAAAAGGCTCACCACATAGGCAGAGGGAACCAAATCTGTATGAGAGCTCTTATTTGGAAACTGTTCAGCAGCAGTGTTACATGTAAAATTGGTTTAAATGAAGACTGTTTTGGTACGACACTCAGACCTCATATTCACACTGTTACAATGGCGCTGTTCATACCCAAATGAATGTGGGTGGACTGAGAGACACCCGCGCGCACACACACACACTGAGAGATCACCACTTCCTCTATTGCTGTTTGTGTACTCCAGTTTCTGCCTTAAGGTATGTCTCAAACAGTTTTTATTTTATTTTTTATAATGCAGCTAATTTGTAATATCAAGTTGGTTTTGGTAAAACAAGTGTTTTTTTTTTTACAAGAAAGTACTGATTCTTGAGTTTGATACAGCCATAATATTAACGTTTCTTTTACATTTGTAACATATCTAACCGTTCAGTATGCTCAGATTTGAAATATAAAACAGTAATTATATGAAAAGTATTTATATTATTTATGTTTTATATATATATATTTATTTGTGATAGTATATTATTCCCTTGATTTATGTCCATATTATCCTGGTCCAGGTCAAAAGGGTCTCAGAAAGCACATGGCACAGGCTCGGCTAAATTAAAACTAGGAATGTTGCTTCTGGTACTACATATGAAAGTCGTTCTTATTCTGGATCTCTATGCATTTGATGAACAATTGTCAGATTAGACCCTGCATACTTGACATTTCTCCTAGCCATTATGGTGGGGGTAGCTTGGTGGTAAATGCTAGCTGCGGGAAACAGTAAGAACGGTTAGTTGACCATTGAAACTCTTCATAACCAACATTTTCCTTGAATTAATGGACTAGTGGAAATACTAATTCAGTTTTTGTTTTATTTGGTTTGTCTATCTAGATATTGGTTTTCACAATTTACCCCACTGATCCTGATTAAGAATGCAGGGTCTTGGAGTCTTAAATCTAACCCACTTTTCACTGGGTGAAGGCAATATTATATTCTTTTGAATATTATATTATATTTACATTATTTTATCTTAAAAGGCCGATCCCAAACTGAGCAAGCCTAGGGCAACAGTGGAAAGGAAAAACTCCCTGACTGTTGTAAGGAAGAAACCTTGGGAGGACCAACACTCAAGTAGGGACCCATCCTCCTTGGGTGGTTTAGATAATTAAAATAATAAAATAAAAAAATAAAAAATAATTTAGTTAATTAAAATAATACATTTTTACATTTGTTATTTAGAAGACGCCCTGATCCAGAGCGACTTTTTTAAAGCAATTGTGGGTTAAGGACCTTGCTTAAGGACCCAACTGTGGTAGCTTGGCAGAGGTGGGATTTGAACCCAGGACCATCAGGTACAAAGTCCAGTGTCTTAATTGCTAGGCAACCGCAGTTATGTGCGTGTTCATGTTTTGTGCTTGAGTACATTTTTTGTAAAATACAAGGTATTTTATTAGACTAACTCAAGGAGATTAATAATTTTGATAAGCACTGCTATTTAATTAAATATTTTTTGAAGTAATGTTACTTTTTTCTACTTCTGTCAGATCCTTAAGCTATACGCTTATAGAGTTAAACAGTAGAGAAGGAACGATTTGTTGATTACCAATACCTAATCTTTTATTTTAGACTTTTCTTTTTTTATATTAAACTCTTTATGTTCTCTTTTAAGGCTCACTATGGCACACCCAAACGGAACGAATGCGACTGCCTTAAGTGAGTCACCCCACAGAATCGCCCTGGTCATCATCTACTCTGGGGTGCTCACGACGGGCAGTGTGGGTCTACTTCATATGATGAGTCTCCTGAAATCGAACCTTCGGACATGGACCGCCATAGGCTTTCTGAATCTGATCATTGCCCACTTTATGTTCCTGCTCACTGTGCCTTTCCGAATCTACTACTATGTGACCGACCATTGGGTCCTGCCTCCACTTTTATGCAAGGTGGTCAGCGCCATGATCCACCTTCACATGCACGTGGTTTTCGTCATCTACGTTGGCATTCTCGCTGTTCATTTCTTGCAGTACTACAAGAAGGCAAAGGTTATTGAATTCCACCGCAAACTGCATGCCGTGGTCGCAAGCATCGGTATATGGTCCGTCCTGCTCGTCGTTGGCCCTATCATCTTAATACATTACGGAAAACACACAGACCCTGATGAGCAGAAGTGCTTAAACTTTGCAAATGCGTTCACCTCAGGACCTGTATTTTGGCTTAACATTCTTTTGTCGGTAACAATAGTGCTGTTGTCATTCATCATTAGCACTCTATTTGGAGTTATTCTGTACAAGATGTTTAAGAAGCATGGGGAAAATCTCCGGAACCAGCAGGACTTCTCGGCCCAGATGAAGAACGGCAGCCTAGTACTTATCATCCTCATCTGTCTGGTGCCTTATCACCTGTTTCGGTTGTACTATCTGAACCACACTTCACTGGAGAAGGATAATGAGGTGTTTCTGGCCCTCACGACCCTTACCTGCCTTGACATGTTATTCATTTTCGCAGGGAAGGGAGTGTGTCAGATGTGTGGGGGTTGACGGCAGAAATCACCACTCTGAGCATTGGACTTCCTAATTATTGCAGCACGAAGAGAGCAACCATCACGCTTTACTGGAGGACACGGTTTACACAGTGCACTTGAGCAAACTGAGCTTGTGTGGAAATGGGTATGAAGCAGATTCTATAGGCCCTGCTTAAATAAACCAGCATAGGCTGAGTTTTGGGTGCTGCTATGCTGGTAAGTTAGTAAAATCATGAGTTGGTTTATACGGGTTAGTCGCCTGGTCATGGTTTTGCTAGAGACCTCAAATGGTCTTGCTGTAAAAGCTGGATGGTCAGCATGCACGTGTCCAAATCGCAACATATCTTGGTCTTTACAGTTCCGAATCGAATCCCTCGTGCTAGAATTCCAACGTTACACAGATATGAAGGGGACTTTTGTTACACAAAACGTTTTCACATCGTAAAAAGTTCCTGAATGCAACAACAACTGGTCTCAGACTTGCATTATACATTCCTAGAACTGGGAACTGTTTGTTATAATTGCAGGTAATAATCATCCGTAATTTATTGATGCTAAATATTAAGACTGATTTAATAAAAATCACGACATGGTAAATGGTAATTAAAATAATGAAGTCATGTTTTGTAAAAAATTTTTTACAAGGTATTGTATTACACAAAGTCAAGGAGATAATTTAATTAATATAATTAATTAAGATAATTTAATCATTTTGATAAGCACTAATATTTCATTAAAATGTTTTTAAAAGTACGGACTTTTAAAACGATGGAGATGGCGCCCTCTTTTGTGCAGGACAGAAAAGCATCTCCATTTCTCCCGCGCCCTTCCTGAAGGGTTGCCAGGTTGTTTTACTTTACCCTATAGATCAGCTATTGAACGGTGCTGGAAATGATCTTAAAATAGAGCAGGATTGCGTTTTGGAATGATTTATAACGAGTTGGTGAGAGTTTAGATGAATTATTTGGAAAAAGAACGTGTCATTGGGCATTTTCTGTCAGCAATGAGTGCAATTTACGGATTGCTAATATTTACATTTTAAGAAATTCATATTGTAAGATAGAAATCAGTTTGATCATCCAATCAGATCATAAAGTATGCAGGACAATACAATTACAAATGATTTTTAAAACCCAGACCCTGTCCAAGAACACACACGCACACACCACAATTCATTTCTTTTGCTGCTTTTTATTGCTCCTAGTTACTGTTTAACATCCACACCCAGCTTTCAGTTTGTTTAGTAAATCGATCTAATGAGGTTGGTCTGACTGCCAAGTTTGTCCCTGCTTCTCCCGAGCTTTACCAGGAAGGCTGTAAACATGTCTAACAGTCCTGAAAAGTGCATTATTCGCTTGTTGCAGGAGAGATAGCACGATTGCGACTTATCAATGAAAACAGGTTGCTGAGCAGGATAAAGGTAAGGACAGGGTTTCTTCTTCTGGGGCAGGAACACGTGGGCCAGGTGGGATCCTTATTATTAAAGCTACACCAGTTGTAGTTTTCCCTTTGATCCCAGACCGATTAAGCTGTGTTAGGAATGTACTAATAACGTCATTGACTGCATTAAGTTAGCCTTTGAACTTTTATGACGTATTCAGATTTCAGCCTACGTCCAGAATCCCATAGTACCTAATATTGTGCTGATTTTAACCACGGTTCAGAATATTATTTACTACTGGTATGGATTAAGGTGATTTACCTTTTGACTTGGATATTTAGGGGTAGGGTTTGGTATGTGGTTTGGGACAGAGCCCATGTGTGGCGGTATAGATCCGAATAAAAATGATCTGTTTACAGTTTTATTTAAATTAACATGTAGTTAGTTGTTGTGTTTGGGACAGGACCGTGAACACAATGTGTCGTTTTCCATTTTTCAAGTCCCAGGCGGAATGTAAATGATTAATAAAGTAAGCGTTAATCTTCTCAAAATTACTTTCAGATCACTTGGATTCAAAGTTTAAATGAGTGACTGATATGGATACAGTATATTTCTATACAGGGTTTCAGTGGAGTTTAGGTCAGACTGGACTGGCCATATCAAAATCTTAATTCAGGGGTCCGAAATGAATGAATGCATTTTGATCAATGTGGTGGCTCATGATGTTGGATGAACCACTGGTACTTAAAAAAGGTGCTGTAGCTCTTTGGTTTGGTTTAATTATTTATGATGGTGCATTGTCTCAAAGCAGCTTTACAATATTATATTATCTTAAAAGACCAATCCCAAGTTGAGCAAGCCTAGGGCGACAGTGGCAAGGGAAAACTCCCTGAAAGTGATTGGAAGAAACCTTGGGAGGACCAAGACTCAACAGGGGAACCATCCTCCATGCCTAGATGTTAATTAAATCATATTTAAAAGTGTATAAAATTGTAGCAAAACAAATTAATAATAAAATGTAAATTAGTCATAAAATAAAGAAACTAAATTATAAAACAAAATTGATTATAAAATGAGTCCTCAGTGGGCGGTCCTTGGAGGCACATCGTCTCCTAATGTCCAAACGATGGAGGGAGGCACTGCCTTCCTCACTGAGTGAGTGATGTATCCGAACAAGATTTCTAGGGGTTTTGGAAATAAGAACACCAAAACATCATAGATCATTCACCTCCATATCAGCGTGGAACCCAGTTTCAGTTAGAGTTCCAGTGATGCTTACATTTATATTTTGACAATATATGACAAATACCGACCCAGCGAAGAATCTCAATGAGTGCTGAGAATCAGAAACCTCTGGCAAGGTGGAACTAAACCAGCCTGCTACCCCATCCAGGCATTGCTAAGGTCTTGTTTCACAGTGCTGAACCACTACTGGTTTGTGTTTTGTCAGGATTCTGTCTCTGTGGATCCTGATTACAGGGACGAGGTACCGAGACCTCGGCAATGTTAGGCACGCGAGTCGTCTGGCCCAGGGGTGGAGTTTCCCCGCGTAAATGTTGACGTCTGTTTGTATGTCTGGGTGTGCTCTGCCTTGCCAGAGGATTCCTGAGTCTCAGTGCTTCTTTTAGTGATTGCCTAACAGTTGATAGAACCATTTTTGCGAGTGTATTTTTATAGCCATTCCATGACTTAGAAAGGTCAACATACTTTTGTCTCTTTTTATGAATATATTTTTTTAACCTTTGCATGTTAAAGAATGATTAAGGAATTTTGGCCTCAGAGTTACTCAGTGTTACTGAGTCACCAAAGTAATGGATGACTACCTAAAAGTTCGGAAACACTTAAAAGAAAATTGACTTACCAGTTTTCAGGTACTCTGAAGAGGACTTTACCTTTACCTCAGACTGGGCCTGATGTGTCTAAATGATGTCCAGGACAGGCGAAAGGCACTGCTGGCAATCAATCCTGGGTCCTTGTGATGTCTAGCAAACTGTTACCTTGGCACCCAAGCACAAAACTTTAGTTTACCTACCTTGTTTAAAAATGCCAGTTAAATCTGGTTATAAATGTATAATGCATGTGTTGACAACATTGTATATGTATTATTATATATCATAAAAAATATATGACCGTGGGTCATGTTGCAAAGATTTGCTCATGCAAGTTTTCTGTCATTCAGACATAAATAAAAAAAAATATTTCCCTCTAGTAATTGGACCTCAAATTTTAAAGTGAACGGACGTTGCGTACCTGTGTTTTACTGGTGATTTTATAGTGGAAACTGCACTTGAGAATGCTTGTCAAGATCTAAGACATTTGGTTGAAATCCAATTTGTCACAATTCATGATGTGGACTTGATTGTTATCGAGTAAATATTCTTAGTCTAAATGTGCTACTGTTACAACAAATTCTTGGCACCCTACCCTGAGTTATTAATTCCTTTTTAATGCTCTTCTTTTCTTGGATATTTTTCCTCTTCAGTACCCTTGGGCCCTTTGTCTAATTGAGGTCCTTAAAAGCATCCCTACTCCCCCATTTCTCGTTATGATAACCTTGAACCTACAACAATTCCTTACAGTAGCTAGAGATTGAAATTTACATTTATTCATTTAACAGACTCCCTTGTTTAAGCACCAGAAGATTCCAACAACCTCTGGTCTCCACTGGGACCATGACCTTGTCTCAACTTGACTGTTTGAATACTTTATGAATTAAAATGTATATCGTTTTACAGTTTGTAATGTTTCAAACACAAATATACATTAATCCGTTCAGAAATCCACCTGCAGCATTTTTAGCCTATGTAAAAAACACCATCCCTACATTTTTAGAACGGAGTCCTGTGCAAATCCAGACTGCTTCTTCTTTTTAAAGTGAGCGGTTCACACATTTGCATCGAATGAAGCAACTGCTGTGGTGTTTTAACTTGTTTTAGACTTGTGTTCATACCAAACCTTCCACTTCTTCAGAAATAAAAATGTGACTATGTAGCTTAATGTTTTTTTTAGCGTGTATATGAATGTTTGGACATGTATTTTATAGAAAAACATTTTGTGAGGCAGATTTAAAGAACAGTCGAATCTGGTTAATGGGACCACATCGGGACGCGATCGTTTTGGTCCTAATAACCGGCTGGTTCGATTAAACGAACATGCCC
>JAVSBV010183572.1:0-13085 GCA_033117975.1 Parotocinclus spilosoma | reverse complement strand
CACGTATATAATAGGATTTGTTTCGGTACTTTAGGATTTGGTCCGAATAAGCGACTGGTCCCATTAACCGGTGGTCCCCTTAACCAAAATCGACTGTATTTCATTATTTTCCACTATGAACACGCAAACGCAATCACGGGCGCAACAACAGTACAACCAGCCTTCCCTCTTTCCCCTAATTGCGACTCCAAATCCAGATCCTGAGCCCCTCCCTCAGCGCTCTTCCCTTTGATGTGTCATGTATGGCGTTCCTTCCTCCCGTTCCTAAAGCTTCACTTTTCTCTCCCCTCTAAACATTGTTATTAATTCTCAAGGCTCTGTGTTGTATCTGTCGTGTCTGCTGTCCTTGAATTGAGTATGCACTGGTGTAATGGACCTGGCTCCTTCTCCAGCTCATTTCCATTCTCCTGCTGCACTTCTGCTTCGTGCCCGGCACAAGAGCTTCATTGTGGTCATCGGTGGGGGAGCCGTGTCCTTGGAAACCACCTCTAATCTCCCAGACATGCGAAAAGAGTGGACCTCTGATGCAGGTCTGATCTCACCATCGCAGTAAAGGAAATGTCTGATTTGTTTTAAAAAGCATGAAATAGGAAGATGTGTCGATCATAATTGTTCCAGGGTGTGAGGCATCTCATCTACGGACCAGATTTCATGTTTTATTTCTGTTGTTGTCGCAAAAGTACGAAGAAAAGTCCCTGAAATAATAACCCAGGGTCTTATCAGTTAAGCGGTAAGTAGGCGCAGATCCACGAGCAGAGGTGGGAGTTTAAGAGCAGTCATGTAATCTTATGAGTCATGTCCTTGTTTGCTCGTTAGCCCATATTGGACCAGAGACTGTTCTAACCCAGTTGATGTGTTTAGAGACTGTAAATCATGACAAAGTCATTACAATCAATCTTTTTTTTTTATAATTTACCCAAAAAAGTGCACAAACTGTCGAGGATAAATAATGGACAAAAATCAAGGTCAAATTAATATTTGGAGCTAAACTAGCCAAACGTACCTGCACCTAAATCACCGATTAACCTTTTTACACCGGGCTAATGGATTTTTGGAAAGTGTCGACACTTTTGGCTCTCCTCCAAAATGGTTGCATACAAAATAAATAAAATTCTTAAATAATTCTTAAATAAATGACATTCTTAGCTCAATTAGTCTAAAGTATTTGTATTTCGTACCTAGAACGTTGCACAAGATCACGAAAGTCGCAGGACAGGTTATGGAAAGCGTCCACACTTTGGGTTCACCTCTAAACCAAAGCTGATTGATTTAGAAGCATTCATTTTAGTTCAAATATCTGCATAAGGGATCCATTAAAGAGCCAGGCTCAACACAAAACCAATAGACAATATATATTCTAAGCTAAATTAGTCCTAAAGTATCACGAGGATCATAAAAGTCACAGGGCAGGTTATGGAAAGCATCTACACTTTTGGGACACCTCCAAACCAATGGTGCTCTAAATCTTTAAACCAATAAAAAGCTGCACATGCTTTGTGAAGGCACATCTCTAACAAGTTCATTTAACACTTTTTAGTCAAATAAAATGAAATAATAAAACACGCTTGCACTGATCCTGCAGTACCACCACTGCCCTCTAGAGGAAAATGCAGTCTTACCTGAGTGAGGGTGGCACTGAGTATAATGGGGGTTAGGGATTGTGGGTAGGAGGTGCTCTGGAGCTTTCTGAACCAAGTCCATCCCTAATGTAGAGGTCCGCTGCACTCCAGCACTCACTCTCCTACTGTCTCACTGGCCAAAGTGCCTGGGTCAGAGGTAGAATTTTTCTAATGCACAACCATAAAAAAGTGTGCGTGTGTGTGTTTGGGATGCAAAATACGTCAATGATAAGAAAAACAAATGCTTGTGGACACAAGTTGTTGGGATGCCGTGCCATTTTCAGGTGGTTCTGACCAAACTTCGACCCCCATATCCTACAATGCCTACGTCACCTATCATATTCCATAGGTGGCAGCTTCCCAGTAGGTACACCCTTTTGGATTCGGTCCTTCACACAGCATCCTATGTGTTCTCTTCGTGCATCTGTTTCTGGTTATGACCCCTATCATGTCCCATAGCAAGTAATATACATGAAGCCCAAAAATAAATACAGAACTTGTTAGGGCTCGTGCTGTGAGCCCATTTTCGTTCTTTGCTGCGGTTTATTATTTTACCCCGATCCCTTACTGTTCTGTTTCCGTTTGTCCTTCAGGTTACGTATGGCGGTTGTTTTTTTTCATCTACCGCGTTGATTTATTGGTTGGTTTCTTTTGGCACGCACCAGTTTTTCTTTTTAGTGAATAATTTTTTGATTATTTAAGTCCAGGTTCATTACGTTAATTAGTTGTGTTTTGTTGTCAGTGTTTCCCGTGATTGTACATGCTTTTTGATTTTGGAAAGATTTTTTGAAGTCCATTATGGACCCCACTCGGCAACTGTTGGCACCCGGGAATCGTGGCTGGTAGGGGCTGACCCTGGACCCGCGGCTAGGGTAGCCCTTGTTTGTGTCCGTAGACGGAGGGGTCGCATCCAGATCGGGGCCGCTAGAGGCCACCCTAGGATCGGCAATGGAGGCACCCCCGGATCCACGGCTGAACCTGGCCGTGTCTTGATTCTCGGCCGTAAAGGGCAGCCCCTGGATCCTCGGCCATCAAAGGTCGTCCCAGGATCCCCTCAAAAGCCCTTTATATTTTTGCCCGTTTTTGTCCTTTTCTTTCTTTTCATTCAGGCCGTTTTTTAGTTTCCGGTTTCATTCATCGTTTGGGCCCTTACGCGGTACCCCGGCTTCATAGCCACTTCTGGACCCTGGCACTTCAGCCGTTTTGTGGACCTTCCAGCATGGAGTCGTCACTTCTGCTGCCCAGCGGATCTCCAGCGTCCAGGCTCTTCACGGACCCCTGGAATTTCGGCCGTCTGTGGGTCCCATGGACTCTTGACTTCTGGGACTTTTTCTTTATTGGTTAATATGCCTGATTTATGTTATTTAATAAATGTTTCCCCTCATTCGTTGTCTGTCTGCGGATACTGCATTCTAGGCTCCAAACGTTAAAACCCGGCAGGGATCCTGGGGATTTGGCGAGACCAGGAATGATCTTATGAGATCTCTGGGATACGCTGTCGTAACAGAACTGCTCACCCTTGTGCAAAAGGAAGGAGTTAAATAGCTCACACCAGGCCACAGGTTAAATAGAACTGCTCACAAAATGAAGGGACATTTCAAAACGAATACCAAAGCAAAGAAGAAAACGATATTAGAGAAGGAATCGCACGTTTTTTAAACAAAACGAGGCTGAAAGTGGTCACATGTGACAGGATATGACACGCGTGGGGGTGTTAGCTTGATAAATGTGTGGGATAATGGGAGGTTAATGAGGTGTCTGATGTGTTTTGATCAAAATCTATCTGTTTTGTTTTTCATACGTCCTCCACCTCTCGGCGCCTCCACCTGCTCCCTTTCTCACCCCACAATTCGTTTTGTCTTCTGACAGAGACAGGGACACGATTCAGACTGGGGAAGAGTTAAATCCGCACGTCTCGGTTTCTGCACGCTTCGCAGTTTCCTGCACTCTTCTAAAATATCTGCTTGCTTCCTTATTTATGTAAATCTTTAAAAAAATATGTGAAAATATACTAATAGCTCTAAAAATATCCCAGTAGCTCATATTATGATCGATAGGTTTTTTTGGGGGGGGTTTATGGGTTATGTTACAAATCTTAACTTGAGACGCAAGTTGATCCTCCAAGCTCGGAATAAAGCGGCTACTAAAAAATAAAAATGAAGAAGACTTCTAGGATGATGTGTCATTTTCGATCGCTTTTGACCTCCTTCGGCCTCCACAACCCATCTCTGCCTTTGACCCCTATCACATTCCATAGTAGAAAAACGAGTAATGTTGCACAAGGCTGTATCAATAATCTTTAAGCTCATATTATAATCAGTACATTAGTGTTAGTAGGTTAAGGGTTCATTTTCGATTACTTTTGACCTCCTACGGCCTCCACAACCCATCACTGCCTTTGACCCCTATCACATTCCATAGTCGAAAAACGAGTAATGTTGCACAAAGCTGTATCAATAATCTTTAAGCTCATATTATAATCAGTACTTCATTTTTAGTAGGTTTTTAGGGTTTCATTTTCGATTACTTTTGACCTGCTTCAGCCTCCATAACCCATCCCTGCCTTTGACCCCTATCACATTCCATAGTAGAAAAACGACTAATGTTGCACAAAGCGATGTTAATAGTCTTTAAGCTCATATTATAATCAGTACTTTAGTTTTTGTAGGTTTTTAGGGCTTCATTTTCGATCGCTTTTGACCTGCTTCGGCCTCCATAACCCACCCCTGCCTTTGATCCCTATCCCATTCCATAGTAGACAAACGACTAAACAAAGATCATACTGCACCGTATGAGGATTTGGACCGAGAGCAGGACACTTTTTGACCGCGATGGCTTTCCGTATCGAAGTAATAATAATTTAGCATTAAGGAGGAGACGTTGAAGGAACGATGAGCGGGGTTTAGACTGAGAAAGAACTGCATCTTTGCCTCTTTTCAAACCATAAGTTCACTTCAGTTACCTGCTTTCTTCTAAAACATCTGCTTGCATTACAAATATGTATTTTTTTTATAAGTATGTTATCGCATTTTATGTTGCACAAAGCTGTGCCAATAATCTTTAAGCTCATATTATAATCAGTACATACATTATTTTTAGTAGGTTTTTAGGGGTTCATTTTCGATTACTTTTGACCTCCTATGGCCTCCACAACCCATCACTGCCTTTGACCCCTATAACATTCCATAGTAGACAAACGACTAAACAAAGATCATACTGCACCGTATCATGATTTGGACCGAGAGCTGGACACTTTTTGACCGCGATGGCTTTCCATATCCAAGTAATATTAGTTTAGCATTAAGGAGGAGACTCTGAAGGGACGATGGGTGGGGTTCCGAGAATAAGTGTATCCAGTCGCATGCTAGGTTGCACATATTATAATCAGTACTTTATTTTTAGAGGGTTTTAGGGTTTATTTTATACACCCTCAATCCTGATCAGAACAAAGAGGCAACTTTAAATATAAACAGAACAACATTAACAACACCATTTTCGATTCCATTTGACCTGCTTCGACCTCCATATCCCATCCCTGCCTAGACAAACAACTAAACCCTTTTTGACCACGATGGCTTTCCGTACCTCAGTATTAAGAATAAGGTTTCTTCCTTCCACTATCTGCTTCCCCTGCCTTTACTCTTAATAACAGGACCAAGTGAAGCACTGGCGTGATGGAGCTCAGCGCTCTGCATGGTGTGTGTGTGTGTGTGTGTGAGCAGAAAAGCTGTGCCTCACTGCTCTGCCCTGGCTGACTCTAATTGAAGGTGCCGCGGTGCCAGAGTCGCCCGGGGAGCTGAAAGGAGCCAGCGGGGTAAAATTAAACAACCGTTACATGTCAAGAGTGTTTACTTTCAGAGCTGCTGTCAGCTTGTTTGGCTTTATCTCCGTCTCAATTACCAAGCGCCCCCCGGAGAGACAAGCGGGGGCACGACTCGGGGTTACCTTTTACCTGTGAGGGGGTTTGGGTAGAGCATGGAACTTCGTAATTAGCAGTGAGGGCTATGAACGATATATTAATATTACAGGATAGGAAGGTTATGCAGAACGTCTGGCGCCCCATCCAGGGCACGCGTTGGCCCGCCACCCGCCCCCTGACCCTGTGTTGCCAAGTGTGGAACCCTGTCCCATGTGTAAGTGTGAGAAATGTGTG
Source organism: Parotocinclus spilosoma (assembly GCA_033117975.1). Taxonomy (NCBI): domain Eukaryota; kingdom Metazoa; phylum Chordata; class Actinopteri; order Siluriformes; family Loricariidae; genus Parotocinclus; species Parotocinclus spilosoma. Next base: position 7,313 of record JAVSBV010183572.1, on the reverse strand, counting down.
TGGTTGTGCACGAGAAAGACCTCTGACCTGACCCTTGGCTCAGTGGGACAGTAGGTTTGAGGTGATGGGCAGCATGGCAGGATGTCCCCATTCACACACACACACACAGACACACACACACACACGTTCGCATTTTCAAGGGGCACTCCTGCCTGAAACAACACTGATCCAGACTCACCGGATCCCCCCACTTTACCCCTTCATACTTTCCAGGAGTACGACCATAACACAGTCCACACAAACCCCGCCCCTCCCCTTGAACCCTCAACACCGAGCGTACTCCTGGAGAGCGGGAAGTAGAGGGATCATGGTCCCAGAACTTACACTGCACATCTACCCGGATGGACTTGATAGCAGCCACCCCGACCCCGTTCTCGGCTTTGCAGTAGTAGCGCCCCCCCTGAACCCGCTGGATGTTGTCGATGCGGAGCGTCTCATTGAAGATGGGCGTGTCTTGGAACTTGTCTGAAGCACTGCCGGCCGTCTTGGTCCAACGCACCTGTAGGGGGGGCGACAGAGATCGGAGGTTGCGTTATTTACGTTTCACTTTTGTCGAAAGATAAAGAAGAGGCAGAAGTTGTTTACTACCAATCCGATAAAAAATATTAATTCATTCATCCATCCATTATCTTATGCTTAACCCACACAGGGGCCAGCCAGGGCCCACCCGGCAACTCTGGGCACTAGGGCAGGAACAACCCTAGACAGGGCACCAATCCATCGTAGGGCACATAGTCACACACTAAGGACCACTTCAGAGACACCAATTCACCTAACACACATGGACTGTGGGAGGAAACCGGAGTATCCGAAGTAAACCTACACAGACACAGGGAAGACGTACAGTCTGCCCCACCCTGGGACTGAACCTGGGACCTTCTTGCTGTGAGGCAGCGGTGCCCCCCACCAAACCACCGTGCCGCCCTGATAAAAATACTCAAGTAAAAAATTGAAGTATTTAAGAATTTAAGCATTTAAGAATTTAAAAAGCAAAAGTATTTCTTTAAGCCGTTCTTACTCTGTTTTTAAAACAGGATGTCTTTTGTTGACAATAAAAGGTATAAATTTATGAGTCTGTTGGCTAAATAATGATCAGACATTACAAACTAAATATTATATTAAAATATTTACGGCGCCCAGGAACTGCGGTCGGAACGGGCTGACCCCGGATCCACGGCCAGAGGGGTCGCCTCCGGATCACGGCTGCTAGATGCTGCCTTAGGATCTCTAATAGAGGCACCCCCGGATCCACGGCCGTATCTGGCCATGTCTCGATCCTCGACCATCAAAGGCCGTCCCAGAAGCCCCGGCTCTTGAAAGCCGTCCTTTTTTTAATCCCCTTTTTGTCCTTTTATTTTCTTTTAGTTAAGGCTGTTTTTAGTTCACAGTTTCTTTTGTCATTTGCGCCGTTCTGTGGACCCCAGGCTTTGTAGCCGCTTTTGTGGACTCTCGGCACCTCGCCGTTCTATGGACCGCCGATGCCCAGGCCGCGTGCAGACCCTCGACACCTCAGCCGCCTAATGGATCCTCCCGCAGCTAATGGCGCGAGTTGGAATCGCGGCTCGGCCCGTTCGTCTGACCCCCGGATCTCTGGCAGTCCTCCGGTTCTGGTTCCTCGGCTCCCATCAGGGCTCTTGGATGGGACTCTATAGTTTGTTTTATGCCTGACTTCCCCATTTGGTTTAATAAATGTCTTTTCGTTAATTTACGTCGGGGTCTGTCTGTGGGTTTCGCATCTTGGCTCCCATTTAACCCAGTGGGGGATCCTGGGAATTTGGTGCAACCAGGAATGGTCGTGAGAGATCCCTGGGACACCCCCACCTAACACAAACAACCTGATCAGCGTTAACGAAGCACGTCAACAATAGAACCAAAACATTTTCAGACAAAATACTTTGGATTTTTGTTCTAAATTCTGTTAAATCTCTCCTAATAGACATGACTCTATTCACCCCAAACAATAGTTATCATCGACTCTAAAATCTCTCTTCATAATCCAATAACTGCAGAAAATCTGATTTTGGCAGTAATCCGATCGAGTACGGGGGCATATCAAAAGGTTAATCAGACCCCGCTTTAGAGCATCGGTAAATCATCGGATTTCTGCTTTTTTACCAGCCAGTAATCTCACAGAAATCTGTCACATATACGTCAAGATTTAATATAAAATATTCAAAGTCTTCATTTTCTCCAGCATAGACTGCATTTCAGAGTCTCCACAAAGTACTCGATAGGTCTTTAACTTCATGTAAATACTGCAAGTTTAAAGGGTTGCCAAAGTATGCGAGACAAATCCCCTTCACAGTCACAGTTGAAAAAAAAGACCCAAATAGAGCCACATCTTTAGAATAAGTGGACCTGGCAACAGTGACAGGTTATGAAACCGAGTACATGCTATAAATGATCAGCTTCCCAGATTTTTAACCCCTCGTTTAACCAACTTAATTTTAAAAAACTTATATCGTTATATACGTTTTTAAATCTCATATTCTGAGCACAGAAATATAATTTTCACCGTCCCAGGGCCTTTTTAATGTCTGACTCATTTTAGATGTAACTATAACTAGAGTAGATTTGGGAATAGGATGTATTATGCTGAACGTTAAATAGCGTTAGAAAGATTTATAATAATAACATTGTGGTTTTTTTACACGATAAAGCCATGAGAGTGGATAGATCAAATAAATAAACAAACAGATTCTGAGAAACAATGAAACTTTGAAGAGGTAATGAGTAAAAAGTACAGATTATTCTTTTGAAACTTCGTAAGTAAAAGTATAAAGTATTAAGTCACACAGAAATGCTCCAAAAAAGTAAATATAAAGCGATGAAAAAGATCATGAAAAAAGCAAAGAAAAAAGGTAAAGAAAGCTTATTATGCAAATGAGATTATATTATGCAAACTCATTATATAATCATTTACATTTCACATTTAGATTTGCAAGAATTTAACCCAATCATGGGCTCGTCTGGGATTTGAACTCAGGACCTCTCACACCCAAAACAAGAAACATACCCCTAGACCAACGAGCTACATGAAGCATTGGGGTAAATTCAACTGAAGCAGGTCAAACTGGACCAGGGTGCCCCCACATTGTTCAGTAGGGTGTATGGTCACCCAAGAGGGTCAAACACCCTGATAGTGATGGGGCATGGACGAGATCAGATTATCCAGCAGTTCCTATAAGATTCTTTTAATATTCGTTTAGAAATTTTTGTACAAATCCCTAAAATACTTAAGTACAGTAATAAAGTGCTTGTGTTTCCTTATTTACTGCATCTGCAAGCACACAAGGTTACAAAGTACAACCCAAGAAATTGCGTTTTAATGGCCATGCTGGAGGGACCAAAGGGCCAGCTCAACCTAGCTTGGGGTCAATAACGGAGTCCCTTTACGTCTGAGCCGCGGCCACCCGAATTCCCTGGCAGACGAACTTCTGAACTCCCACTCACATCAACGCTAATTATCGGAGAGCAAGCCTGACCGACTGTGGCGTCCCGGTGCGACCTTTCCAATATTTGTGACCATTTTGTGCAATTCTGCACTTTCTCCGTCCCTTGAAAAATGCCGTGAGCGAGCAGGCCCTTTTTTTTCTCTCCATTAATTTCTCACCTTGTGAATCTGATCAATGGCAAACAGCTGCGTCCCAAATCTTCCAGCAAACAAGCCTGAATAAACACGCAGCCTCGCATTTTACAGGTTAGCTAATCCCATAATCCTTTGTGCTCACATCATGACCTCCCCGCTCGCCAGCCCGTGTGTCTCCTCGCTTGGGGGTGACTCTGACTTCAGCCGCTGAGCTTTAATCACGCCAGAGGTCGAACCGGATTACAAAGTCGGTGCTTTGTGCGGTTTGTTGCGCTTTGTGCAGTCAAAAAGGAGAATTTTTTAAAAAAGGCTCTAAAGATTTAAAGGGTTTTTCTAATCAAAGCGTAAGATGGAACAAGGTTAGAAGTGATTACGGCTTGATTAACGACCTGGGATGCTTTCAGCTCACCCCACACTGCTAATATTAGGTAGGTCAGCCCCTGTCTTGGTCTTCCCAAAGTTTCTAACGTTTAGGGAGTCTTTCCTTGCCACTGCAACCACAATAATGCTCACTTAAGGCCAGACTTTTTTAACTGCTTGTTCCTCGGATGTTCCTACTTAGGAATCTACTGAGGAGGGAAGAAAAAAAAAAAAAAAAAAATCTTTATTTTTCAGCACTTTTTAATTTATTGAGAACTATGTGGAATCAATACAAGTTAGGAGAAATTAATAAAAAATAATAAAATTTATTAACCTACAATTAGGGCGGAAAAAGCTAAAAAATATATTTTTATAATTTTTCTTTTTTCAACTATTGGTGCTGCGGCAGATCCGAGAAATACCAAAAAAAAAAGGTTTTTTTTGGTATTTTTTAAATATGATCGTTGGCGGATCCGCGAAACAAGCAAAAAAAAAGCTGGTCTAAAGCGCTAGAAATATAAGTGAAATGAAACGCGGTTTTTGACCCTCACGTCAACTATGAGATCCGACTGTTCACCACCAGCTAGGTTTAAAGGAACAGTCATAGTTATTGCTTAACTGACTTGTGAGTGGTTATAATATTTTCGCTGATGGTCTCCTTTAACAAACTTTGGGTCAATCTAAACATCAGAGGCAATCGTCGCCGCTCTCGACGTTTAGCCAGAGGATCTCCAGCCAGTCTGATAATGAAGAGCTGCACCATTAAGCGAGGCAGACAGAGCAAAACAAGCAGCTGATGTGGGATGGCAGGGCGAGACATAAGCACCGCCGAGAAAGCTGTTTTATTCCTTGCGAAACAGAAGACGAGGTGAGAAAACGCCGGCCTCCCTGACATCGGCTTCTGCCGCACATCAGCCAGCCTTTCTTCGCTCCGAGACACAACATGTCAACATCTCACGCTGCCATCACCAGCTATCCGAAACCTTCCTCATCTCACGGCGCCCGGGACAGAATCCTCTCAGCCGGAGCAGGTCTTATCACACAGCGCTTTCAGAGGATCAGCTTCTGAGGGAAGAGAGGAACGAGTCAAGCTCCGAAAGCGGCTTGAGATCCAAAGATGACTCCAAAGCTTCCCAGAACTCAAATCTCAGAGTCTCAAATACGGCACATTATCTCGGAGTTCCTGGGGACCTGCTTTTGAACCCGTGGTGGACTTGGTGGCAGGATTAGGAACCCGGTGCTGGCCCACCAATCCAGTACAGACCAGTAAGTTATTTTAGCAGACACCCTTATCCAGACCAACAAGCAACTGGTGCCGTACAATCCAAGCAACGCTGGGTTAAGATTTCTGCTCAAGAACCCAACTGTGGCAGCTTGACAGAGGTGGGATTTAAACCATGAACCTTTTGGTACAAAGTCCGAAGTTCAGAAGCAGGGTTTATTAAAGCTTTTATAGGTTTTCAAGATCAACAATGAGCTCACAAATGCAAAAAAAGGATCAAATATTATCTTAAGAAAAGCTTTATAAAGACTTTTGAAGAAAATATTGATTGTTTTTAGCAAAATCGAGGTAAAAAATCAAACCATATGATGGAGAAAGTTTAAAAAAATATCGTCGGCCTTATTGTCAGTAACGAAATTGTTTGAACGTTTAAATCCTTACAGCCTAAGATAAGCGTAAGGTTAAAAGTTTACGAACGGAATATCTTCAGTACTACCACTTGTTCAGTTTTTTCTTAAGACACTTCCCTGAATCCGGTCCCAGTCCCAATTCCAGTCCCATTAGTTTTAAGTCCCAGCGCTGCTTTCGGGTCAGATCTGGCAACCCATAGAGGCGAGAAGCTGTGCCTGAGGAAGAGGAGATAGCAGGTACAAGCGGTTTGTTTTAACGCTCGTTGTTTTGAGAATAAACCTAAAGAAAAGTAGAGAATAAAAATCTGTCTTTTACGTATCTACTCATGACTGAATGATAGAAAAGTAGTATGAGCAGAAACTCGCAGTCTTTAAAGGTGGAAACAATATGGTCATGTTCCTTTCCAAAAGTTTTATATAAGATACAAAGACAGGACTGTACGTTATGTGTTCAGAGGGTTTTAATTTCTGCTATTCTTTAAAATAACGCTACGGTCGTCTAGCAGAGCAACGCGTCGTTCTCACTAAATCCTTCACCAAAGCCAAAGCGCTTTCCTCATTATTCACGTGACGGCGTGAGAGCGACTCCTAAATTACGGCGGCGCTGACAGGTGTTGAGTAACAAACGTCTCGGTGCGAGAGCGGAGTGTGAATTTCTGTCGCCGGCGAGAAGTTAATTTATAACAGCAATTACGGGACAACGGGAGCAAAGGGAGGAGAAACAGATACAAAGAGTCCATGCGAGCTGGGAGACGAGCATGAGAAACGATCAGGGCGTCAGGTTTCGCTGCATCATCCCTGATCCCCGATTCCCGGTCCGTCCTGGAAAGGCGTCATTGAATTCGGGCCCCTTGAGGTTCAGAAATGTGATTTATTCAAATCAGCTTTGGGTTTCATTTTGAACATTTTGAAGATCTAAGCATCTAAACATGACAAAAATGAGAGGTAAGAAGCAGGAAAAAAGAATAGCCCCCCCTCCCAAAAAAAAAAACAAAAAAACAACGATGAAAAGATGTGTGTCTACATTGTTTCGTAAGCCAACAGGGAAAAGCTCAGACTCACAAATTAATGAAGGCCACTGAGACTCCACGTCTGGCTTTGAACAATGGAGCCACCATCCACAACCTCCAGGATAATTGAGAAGGTTTCCCGAAGGTCCCAGAGCCTTTTATGCTGCCATATTGCCTGAGTGGCTGGGATTTTTAGCATCGTTTAGATTTGGCACGGCTGATATTTATTATACGTGCCCTGCTCTCCGGGCAGGCGGCTGACGACATTTTTCTGGCGCTCACGCTAGCTCAGATTGCGCAAGCTAATTAATGAAGACACTCGGTTCTCCAGGATGTCCTGGTCCACTGTGGCATCAAGGCGCATGAGCCCGATAATCTGCCTTCCATCAAACGTTAGAGGTCAGAAAACGCTCCAGTTATCTCACACATGGTAAAGCCCGAATAAAACAGTGTTCCTAAAGCTCAAGAGTCCAGTCATGGTGTGCTATACAGTCGAATACGCTTAATGGGACCACCGGTTAATGGGACCAGCTGCTTATTCGGACCAAATCATAAAGTACAGAAACAAATCCTATTATATACATGTAATGTTATTCGCTTATTTGGATCATAATTCTGCTTAATCGGACCAAAGAACGTGAACGTGAATAAGAAAAAGAAGCCACAAGTCGCCACTTAGCCACTGCAAAGCGGATCAGCGATTTATGGGAGGATTTTTGGGA
>JAVSBV010183561.1:0-13085 GCA_033117975.1 Parotocinclus spilosoma | reverse complement strand
GTGGCTAAGTGGCGACTTGTGGCTTCTTTTTCTTATTCGCTCTCACGTTCTTTGGTCCGATTAAGCAGAATTTTGGTGCAAATAAGCAAATAACATTACACATATATAATAGGATTTGTTTCAGTACTTTAAGATTTGGTCCGAATAAGCAGTCCCATTAACCGGTGGTCCAATTAACCGGATTCGACTGTAATAGCTTCTTGTCTAGTTGTGCATTTTATTTGGCTTATCTCTCTTGTCCTTTTGTTTTCTGCATCTCTTCCTCCCAGTGGGTCGAGTGTTATCGTCGTACTTAGCAATACATGAACTTAGTCAGATTCCTGCAGTTCTTTGACTTTGGCGTTTTGTTTTTTTTCTTACGTGGGATCTCGATTGTCGATTAAACGCACCACAAAGACTTTTTATAAACTCAAACTCTAAAAAAGATTTATTTAATATTAAAAATGTGTTTACATCACACATTTGTGAGATTATTGGCTGGTTGCAAAGACGAAATCCAAACACTTGTTGATTGGATTACTGAGAAAATCAGATTTTCTGCAGTTGGATATATTAAGTGCATGTAAATGTATTAAGTGTAACATTAAATGTAAACAGTGACCTTCGCTTTAATGGCTAAGGGCTTAAGAATTCTAATTCTAGGATATAAAAATCTCATACTATTACTACTTTTTTAAACTTCTTCATCGTTTCCTTGAATCTTTTCATGTCATTTAGAAACCGTGTTTTACCTTTGCGTTATGGTCATAGAGTTCCCTGAGGCCACGCAGCCTCTTCTTTCTGGATATGCTGCATCACCGTGTGAAAAGCCTTCGCTACAATCTCCTCCCCGTCTTGCTCCTATGAAACAATGGATGCACAATTCAACCACCATGTAAGGCTTTTTATTTAGTGCTTCTCCTGCTTTTTTTGATGGGATCGATACATCTGTTGGATATACATCTAATTCATGTCTGAATGACACCAAGCTAGGACGCAAACCCTTGCACAGTACACGCCTAAATGTTTTCATATTGTGCTAGAATTAATCAAGTGGAATCTCCAGAATTTAAACTTATAGGTTTTTCAAGGCCATTTAAATTCAAATGTGTTTGAATGCAAAATTCAGTTCATTCCAGACTAATCCTGGATAGGGGTCATAGGTTGTACTGATGGTTGAACTCTGACGTTTTGTTCAAATCTGGAGGCAAAAATAAAATAACATTATGAACAGACCATACAATACCAGAATTGTTCGAATTCAAAAGTGTTTTGGAATTCCAAGGTTCCACTGTATTATTGTCTAACCAGTTTTAAATTTAAACCAGGTCCATCGCACCAGATTCATCTGTGGAAGAGTTTTTTTGGGGGCGGGACAATTTTAACGCTCTCTTGCATGTAATATTGTTGAATATCAGTGTTACCCCTTCCCATCAGCAGGTCTGGTTTGTCTGCTCTGATCATGCACTACAGAGTATCAGGATGTGAGGGATCGAAGTCCAGCTGCTCCATTTTTCTCCTCAAAGTCTTCTCCTCAGAGCAGCACATGGTCTTCAATGGCCGTCTGTCAGCTATGGCATTTCAAAGCCTAGCTCCAGCTCTTTACAGTAGTGCTCTGTGGCAGCAGGAACACAGCTTGCTGCGTCCCTCAGGAGAATCCTCGCGGGAACAACACGCAGCCTGAATGCTAATCCTAGAGTCAGAGTGAGGACACAGGAAGCTCAAGAGCTCTTAAGAAAACGACACATTGTGGTGCTGTTTTGGAACTGGACTTATTCAGTTAGCTCCTTCGTCATTAGAGGGGTATTCAGAGATTTCACCCAGTAGAGTATATAGTCAAAAGTTGGTGGACACCTAAACATGAGAGAAACAGGACCACGTCCCTCTGGTAAAGCTTTCCACCTTGGAACATGACTGTGAGGTAGTGGTGGACTAACGGGCATAAATTTTGGACAAGAAGAACAAAATGTCTCACAGTAGGCATTCCAATACATCTTCAATTCATCTAGAGAAGATTATTATTAATACAACTGAACTATCTAGGCCATCCAAGGAGGATGGTTCCCTTTGTTAGTCTTGGTCCTCCCAACATTTCTTTCTTCTACATTTAGGGAGTTTTCCTTGCCACTGTCACCCTAGGCTTCCTCAATTTGGGATTAAGATACTATAAAATTGTAAAGCTGCTCTGAGACAATACTCCATTATAAAAGGTGCTATAGAAATACATTTTACTTGGACTATTAATATTAGTAGTGACGATCATTCGTGGACAGGCTGGTGATGATGATGATGGAAATTCAAAGTGATAATTAGGGAATAAATAAATAAACATAATAACAAAAACATCAGAGATGTCATAACTGACCTTTTTAAAATGTTGACAGATTGGGATTAACATAAATAAATAATGTTGAATGCTTAAATATATCTGTGTTTTCGATCATGCTTAATTCTTGATCATTTTACAAATATCAATTATGGTTGTCATTATTATTATTATTATTATTATTAATATTAATATTATTAACGTTGTCATACAGCAAATTTGTATTAAATAAGTAGCCCTTCATATTGCTCTGTATTTTTAAGGTAGCTCTTGGTTCCAAAAAGGTTTAAGGTCTAAGGTCTGCTAGAGAGCGAGAAGGATCTGGTACAAGTACAGGGGGGCCAAGGAGGAGCAAAATGGTCCAGTAAAAGGAAAATGATATCTAGGTGTGGTGATGGAGAGACAGTGTGTTTGCCACATGAAGGTGTGAGTTCCATGTGTTGCAAACCAGGCATAACCAAGCTGAGATCTGCACTGGATGCGAGATGAACAGCCAAACAAACCTTTTATCTCCAAGTATTCAGACAGTGTGCTATAAGAATTCTGCTGCCAGAAGAAGTTTGCTGTGCCTGGCAGTTATTAAATACCTGCTTTATTGGTACAGCATTTGGCTTAATTAATGGCTAAATGTAAAGTTATTATACTTTATGTTGGTCATCTTCTTGGTCAGCATCCAATTCTGGCCAAGAGACTCTCTTGGCTGGATACAGGTTTGATAGTTGCATGACTAAGCAAATTCCGAGGCAGTAATTTTTATATTGAATCAATGTTCAGCTAACCGCTTAGTGAATGAATAAAAATATATACAGCACTGTGCAGAAGGTTTGATTAAAGGCCACTAGATTAGATATGCCACTGTTTTATCAATGAAATAATGACCATATATGATTATTTACCAGTCGCTTTATTAGAGAAACTGAAAATATAGGATGTTTATATGCAATATTAAAAACATTGAAAAAATCAGAGCAAAACAGCGGCGAGTAATTCATGTGACCTCCATTTACACTTAAGTCCAGACTTTTTTTATTGCTTGTTTCGCGGATCCGCCGACGATCATATTTGAAAATTTTTGGGGGGGGGTATTTTGCGGATCCGCCACAGTACCAATGGTTGAAATTAAAAAAATATAGAAAAATACAGTCTTTAGCTTTTTCCGCCCTCCGGGGGAAAGCCAACGGTATTGTTCTGTACAGATTTACTTTAATTTAATTGTAGATTAACTAAATTTTATTTTTAAATGAAAATGTATTTTTATTTCTTCCTCCTTCATTGTATTGATTCCACATCCACGAGAAATTGAAAAGTGCAGAAAAATAAAGATTTTTTTTTTTCCCCTCCCTCCTCAGTGGATTCTTAAGTAGGGACATCCGAGGAACAAGCTTGGCATCAGGATGCCATGGTAAACCTTCAAAAGTCTGAAGAAGCTTGATCAGGAAAGGTCTGAAAAGTCTGGAAGGGCAGGAACCATGAAAGCCAAACCACTTTTTCAAATTCTAATTTCAATCGTTCATAACGCCTTTTAAATGGTCATTAAACAACAAATCGAATGGCCTAAAACGTTTGCACAGAACTGCACAGAAAAGGAGGTGGATCATAATTTGCTCCTTTACATTTTAATGTAGTTTTACCACTTCATTGGCCATGATGTTAATTAACTTTGGTACCTGAATGTAATTAGGTTTTTTGGTTTTAATTCTCAGTGGAAGCAACTTTTCCACTGGCAAGCAGACTTCAGGGAAATCTTTTTTTAAGTTTCAAAGTTTTTACTGGATTAGCCATACCATTAGGTTCGCTAATGCATTCGCTAATGCATTTAGTAAAAATAGCAACAAACCTCAAACCCTACACAATCTATACAAAGCAAGCAAAGCAGCCTGGACAGGATAAAGGGATGTTTTGAATTGTTCTTACCCATTTATTTTGTCCATAAATGCTCAGTGGATCAAAAGTGGTCATGGTGTTTAGATAAGAGCAGTCCAGTGTCCTAATATCACTGGTACTGGTTACATGGTTGGAGTTTTAGGGGTTAGGGAGATCAGGTTTTTAGGGACTAGCAGCCCATTATCGCTTCATCCCATGAGCAATCTGCATCTGCATACACCTCCAATTAATCATAGCAGAAATACAATGGGGAGGTTTCCCAGTGTGCGGTAACACTGACTGACGGGCGTTTAATGTAACATATGCGCTCGCCTGGGGGCGATCTACTTCTCCCATAATAGAGAGGGTCATGCTTTCATGCCTTGTGATAAATGAAAGACTCCATTTCATATTTCTTCATAGGCCCGCCGTTCTCTTTTGCACCTGTTCCTTATGTCAGGGTTGGTTTTTCGGAGTGGCAGGGGTACTGCATTTCATGAATAACAATAAGGAATGGGAGTGCGAGGTCGAGTTGATCATCTCCAGCTTCCCTCGTGTGGTTTGTCTGTGCTCATTGGAGCCGTTTGGTTAGAAGTACGTATGAGTCTGAGAGATCATTTTGTACATATGCTACAGAAAAATTGAAGGGGTTTTTTGACCATGAGAATGCATGATTTTTGAAGAGTTGTTGGTTAAGTTAAGTGTGGGATGTCTGCGATGGCCCAGTACTTCTGGGTCTGGACTGTACCAAGAAGGTTGAAAGTTCCATTTCCATTATTTAGCGGACGTCCTTATCCATAGTGACTTACAACTGATACAGTCTTACAACCCAAACAATTGGGGGTTAAGGGTCTTGCTTAAGGACCCAACTGTGGCAGACTCTGGTCCAGAGTCCAGTACCTTAACTGCTAGGCTACCACAGTCCCCGGAGAGTTCAAACCAGAGTTCTACATGAGCTGCCATTATTGGGGCCTTGAGTAAACCCCTGGATCAGGCCGCTCTTGATAGACGTGCCTGCAAAATTTGGTAAATGCCTTGATGTTTTTACAGAATTAATACTTTAAACCAAGGGCAGTGTTGGTTCAGTGGTAAAAGTACTGGAATATTGACCATAAGGTTGAAGCTGCAACCTTGAGCAAAGCTTAACCTTAAGCCTGAATTTTTTTTTTTGTAGCTTGTAAGATTATTAATTAATAAAAAAGTTGCTGTGCTATATGACTAAATGTGAAGGTAAAATACAAACAAACTTCAGATGTTAAACCCTTTGTCAGGTCTGGTACATTGTTAGCACATGAACAAGGAACCAAATAAATGCTTCTGCATACACAAAGATAAATACACAAACACACAAAACATGGGCTGGATTAATGCCATGAACTTTTATCCTCCTTTTAACAAAACAAGGCACAAATCTTGTACTTACTGCTTGCAAAAGAAAGCAAAAAAATCATCAAACAAATGCCATCCATGCAAACACCAAATAGCCAAACTTTGCTCAAGCCCTACTTAGCCATTTTATAGCGTTTCTGTAGGGCATGTAAAGAAGAGCGCCATCTAGAGGACTGGATGTTACCTCGTGGTGAACTTACAGCTAAACCAGGTTTTACAAAGCAGCTGTGGCTTCACTTTCCAAGAGCTTTTGGCTTCTGTGCCAAATAAGTATTAATCACGACTATTAGTACTAAATGGTTACTTTAGTTTCCATAAACACCAAACAGGGGATGCAATAAATTCAGTATTTTTTGTTCATGAATATCTAAAAGTGTTTATTTTTGGTTGCCTAAAGTCTTTATTAATGAGATTTTTCTTCATATTTTCTTAGATCATGTTTACATTATGTAGTCATTTAGCAGATGCCCTAATCCAGAGCGACTTAAGGGTCTTGCCCAAGGGCCCAACAGTGGTCAATTTGAACTCTGGACTTTTTAAAATCTATAATTCAGGACCTTAAACACTAAGCCACCACAGTTCTCTTCCATAATTAAGTACATTTGCACACCATTCTTCATTGAATTACTTTTTTGATTTTTAGGAAAATTTTACACGTAAGGCCAGGCTTTTTATTGCGTGTTTTGCGGATCCGCCGCAGTACCAATGGTTGAAATAAAATATTTTTTTAATAAATTCTTTTTTTTAGCTTTTTCCGCCCTCCGGTGGAGAGCCAACGGTATTGTTCTGTACATTCAATTTTTTTTTCCAGACTCACTTTAATTTAATTGTAGATTAACTAAATTTTATTTTTAAATGATTTTTTTTTTTATTTCATCCTTCTTCATTGTATTGATTTCACATAGTCCTCGAGAAATTGAAAAGTGCTGAAAAATAAAGATTTCTTTTTTTTCCCTTCATTCTCAGTATATTCTTAAGTAGGGACATCCGAGGAAGCAATTAAAAAAGTCTGGCCTAATGTTTATTATAAAAAGTGGAGTCCGAGGAGAGGCTGGACAGTGACCCTTACCCAGCAACGCAATGGACATGGATAGGCCCTGGATGCCCTGAGAACCCAACCCAGGTAAAATAGGGTTGAAATAATATGTAGTTAGTATAAAATGTTATGACCCTGAACCTTAATGTACGTTCAGTACATCAGCGTGTACATGTATACGTTAATGGAGATGTTTTTACCCCAGCATGTGTGGGTGTACCTGGAGGTGTAATTGTGATCCTATTGTTATGTTGTGAGTGAGCAACGTGTGGATGTGCATTGAAACGAGTCGACTGGATTAACATTTGACCCCTAGATCCACTGAATTGCAAAACTGTCTCCACATACACTCAATTATTGCTAAGACAAAATAAGCACAGAACCATTTCTTCCCCGCAACCCATGATGGGCCCTAATGCAGAACTATCTATATAAACTGATAGGACTGTGGTGGCTTAGCGGTTAAGATACCTTTGGAGCCACAAGTTCATGGTTAAGATCTCACCTCTACTCCGCAGCCACCTGTGGGTCTTTAACCTACAATTGCTCAGATTAAATTCATGTATCAGTTGCAAGTTCCTCTGGATAAATAAGTCTGTTGAATGACTAAATGTTTGCTTGTTTAGTCCGTTTATTTTACGGTGCCGGTTTATTTAACAGTCAGTGACAGTTTAGAGTAATCAATTAACCTAACATGCCTGTCTTTGGACTGTGGGAGGAAACCGGAGTACCTGGAGTAAACCCACACAGACAGGGAGGAGGCAGGAGGGACAGGCAGACTCCACCCAGAAAAGACCAAGGAGATTATTCAAGCCTTAATAATAATAATAATAATAATAATAAAATATTAATAGTAATAAAAAACACCATTTTACCTTTATAGGTCAGCATCAGTGTTTTGAGATACAAGGAGCCAGGAAATGGAGCACAGCAGTGGAGTTTTGAGAACACCTGGGTAAATTGAATACCAGATTCAACAAGAGACTGGAAGAGCACCTGACTGGCTTCTCTTGAAAGAAGGACGGGTCGATTCTCCTGATGTTGTAGAATGGGGGTAGGCTAGTCTCAGAATTTATCTCACTAATCACTAAAGCGTTTAAGATGGAAAGAGGAAGAATCTCCTGCTTGACAGGGAAGAGTACCTGGTACGGTTATTGACCGGATTATTGATGCGTCTATAGATATGCTAAACGGATAATATCCTGAGCCTCTTGCTAAGGTATTTACATGACAAGGGAAGGAATTGTGCATGAAGACACAAGCAAGAAGGCTCTTTCCTTGGGTCAATCCTGCTTAACAACACATTGTTTGCATACGGCTACTTTCATTACGCATTTAACCCTCGTGCCCTTTGGACGACCTTCATTCAGGTCTTCATCATCCAAGGTCAATCCTTGACTTGACGCCCTAGTAATGGTCTTCACTCTTGTTTTCACTGTAGGCTCAACAAAACGCGTCGTGTGCCCGTTGTGAAGTTTGCTTGTACCTTCACCCATGCTTGTTCTATGTAAAAGAGGATAATCTCTATCCATGTCATTTCCATTTCAATTCCTCATTCACAGCTGGAGCCCCATCTCCTTGTATGCTTATTTAGTAAGGATAAAGATGGGCAACAACGACAAAAGGGGAAAACCAGAAGGGGAGGGGTGAAGAAAAGAGACAGTCCAGACTAAGTTTAAGTTAGTGGCTGGTGGTGGGTGGCATATTTGAAACCACTCAGAATAAACCCATTATTTCCCCCAATAGCCCAAATCAATTTTCCACGCCTCGCCCCGGCCCTTCATCCTGTCCCTTTCTGTCCAGTTCACAATACAGCACAGTGTAACAGGAATGTGAGAAAGCTTAGTCATCAGAGGCTGACCACAATTACCCAATGAGAGATTTCTCACAGGAAGTGCTGAGTAAGCAGCCACTTTTACTGCCAGTGGTGACATCAGAGCGAATGGACAAGAGTCTGAGTCATGTGAACCCAGTGATGCAGGACTACCAGGTGCAGTAATGTCTCATCGTGTCCTGAATTCGTTCGATTCTCCCCGAAGGCCAAAAAACATTAAACTACCACGTACAGAAAGTTTCCGTTCCGTTCCGTGTACCTCTCCGTCTGATGAGTATCGATCATGATTCCCATTGATTAATTCACCTTTTACCGGAGACAGGCGCCACATAAATGGGATGTACATCACAAAGTGCTTTCCTAATAAAGACAACAAAGGGTTTTATCACTTTAACAAAATTGTATTCCGCCAATTTAGCCCTAGTCAGCAATACCTAGAGCAGCAGACTATCCAGAATCAAATAAGCTACAATCTTTTGGAAAGTCATATTACACATTTCTGCACGGAACCATTAAAACGTCAATACTCTTGACGTTTCTGAGACTTTACCGCTGAATCATCTGGCATGGCCATTGTGCCGTTGTGTACATGGTGACCCTATGGACAGTTGACCAGTTGACAGTTGACCACCATAGAGTTATTGTTAGTTGATTGTCAGGCCTTTGTTTCCCACAGTTGTCACTGACACGTGATTGCACTCGATGCTCCTAGTGATCCCATTGCATGCCCTCAACATTGCAAGCCCAGTCTGGAATTTGAACCTTGGTCCTCAAGGCTACGGCATAGGTCTTACCACCATGCCACAGATCGCCTGGAGATGCGGCCATATTATATTTAAGTTTATATTTACTTTTTATTAAAGTTAGTTCCCTACAGATTTAAGAACTAAACGAATTTGACTATGGGTGCCCATGCTGTGCAATATAGTACAGAGTCCAGACGTGATCTAGGCCACCATTAGATTAGATATACCATTGTTTTAACAAAGGTATAATGACCAAATATAATTATTGCTGGGAATGTGTGTGCATTATTAAAAACTCAACATCTGAGTTTCTGACAACATCAGAAAAAGTTGCTTCTGCTGGAAAAAACAGCTACTTGAGCAAAAGCACCATGTGGCAGCTTCAATGGGATGCCAAGTTGACCTTTTACAGTGCAAAGAAGGTTGATCGGGAATGGATTTTGGAAGGGTAGCAGCCAAGAATCCACTGAGTTTTCCTCCAAATGCACCACTCAACATTACTGTTGCATGCCACACCCGGGACTGAACCCAGGTCCTCTGACGCTGGCATTTCCGTATCTGGCTCTATCCACTGAACCACAGAGATTGCAAGAAAATACTAATTATTATTCTTACAATAGACAAAACACAATGATGTGTGAATATAGAAACTCCTAAAGCAAAGACCTTGGACGTATGAAGGGTGGGACGTATAGAAGGCGATGGTTATAACACAAACATAAATCATTTACACCATTACATTTTTCATTTAAATATATTCTAAGATGTAATTCTTTCAGTGTTATGGGATAAACCAGTTAGGTACGTTACACTCGTTTGCACTAATAACTAATAAACGGATTGCCTAAAACTAAACCAGTAAATCTTTGTATTTATACTGCTCACAAAAATTAGGGGATATTTTTTCAGAATTTATCTTCTCATTTGAAACACCTTGACGATGTGTTACATATGATATATGATCGTTTTAACATTGCTAAAACATCAAATCTAATGGTGTCCTGGTTGTGCTTGCGTAACATTTTCATCTCTTTTTGTCAGTTTGTCAGTGTGACAGAGTTCAAGTGTAAATATAAACCATGCCTCATTACTGTGTATTGTCATCGGCAGGGGTTTGTTTCAGCACGATCACTGATGTGAAAGTTAATGTTTGACTGGATGATTAAAAAAGAAAGAATTCCAATAGGGAACCATTCAGTAGCCATGATTTAACGGCTTATGGAAAACAAGTTTTATCAATGCAAAGACACAATAGGTTGGCATTTTCGTCATGTTTCTATTTGGTCTGTTTCCTGTTTCCTTAGTCTGTTCGTATTGCAATTATCTTACTAAATTCTGATTTATGCTTCATTACAAGTGCACACTCTTACATTTCTACCCAGGTTCAGTTTAGAGTAGCTAACTGACCTAATGGAGTGACAGGAAGAAGGTGAAGAGAAGTTACTGGTGACTCAGTAAGATTGGTACTGTGTGAATAGTAAAAAGATTGTGGTTGGTGTGTTGAGCAAAAGTAGCTGAAGCAGTCCCACGTGTGCACTGGCTCGCAAAATCCCCATACGTCAATCCTCAGGAAAGTCTGTGGGACTACCTGGCCAGGGATAGCATCCACAATTTCAGCCATAGGTGACCATTTGTTTGTCCGGTGAAAATATTTACAGTATTATCAAATCTTGTATTCGTTTTTTTAACCTTGGACAGGCCTTCATCGTTACATTATTTAAGCTAGGCTACCTTTTATCATTTCTAATCGAGCATTAAATTTGCCCAAGGCTGACTCACCCTGCTCATAATTTATGAGTTTCTCCATCCGCTGGGAACTTGGTGATGTGCAGCATGATGCTAAACCACATCAGCCTGGTCTGCTTTTGTTCTGGAGTGTATCACTGACATCCTGCTTACCGCACTCTCTCTAGAGGAACACAGGCTGGCATTGATGCCTACTTTCCAACGCCATAAGTAGGCACGTGTCAGACCCCCTTTCCCTGAATGCACTGTCATTGTGGCTTAATACTATAATGACTCCCATTTATGAGCAAGAGATGGACAGGCCTGGTGTGATAGCAGAAGATTCTCCTGGAGAGTGGAGGGTAAGGGGAGGGAGATCAAAGGAAGGCCTGGCTGAGGGAGGAAAATAGGAAAGGTTGTCGGTTAGAGGGAAGAAAGAAGGAGGACAGGATTGAGAAGGGAGGTGGCGTGAATAGGTTTGGGGAATGAACAGAATGCCATGGAGGGATTGTCGGCAGCGGATGGTCGGCGGTTGAATTTGGAGCTAGAATGTGGCGTGTTACTTTTTAGAGAATGGGCGCTGACGTCAAAGAGGCAGATTAATGGACGAACACAGACACAGATGCACAAACACAGGCATGATATGAATCAGGACAAATGCGACATTTGCCAAAAGTCTGGCATGTGTTCAGAAAAAACAGAATGTTTTGGAGCTTGATTTATATTGCAGCTGGCAAAACATGTCTTGCGAGTGCATCTGGTCATTATGCCCACATAACCCCATATATGAATATATCTCCTCCAGAAAAACGGTTCGGAAAACCAATATTCGGATAATGGGAACCATTTCCCATTACTTCATATTGTTAAATCTGCCTGGAACCACCCCGGAGCAGAGCACCCCTGTGAACTACATTCATTCCAGAGTCTCTTTTAGTCTGGCTTCACACTACCAGTAGTCTACACATAGTTGTACGATCGTCCAAAACAAAACTTGTGCTGGTCTCTGCTGTTTATTTAGCAGAGTAGATAGTTACATGTGCCCATGGGCATCGCCACCATTCTACCCAAGAGGGACGTGCCCCCGAACACACATAATCAATTATTCACACCACATTTAACATAAACTATTATTTCATCCTGAGCTGTCTCTATTGCTTTGACACAATAATCCATTCCACTTGATCAATAAGAGAATACACCGATATCGCTGAAAGTCCACTCCCCATTTGCCTACAACAACTCAGGCTACTGTAAGTCCCTAAATATTAGCGTTATTCAAAAGATTCACATTTTTTCTGAAAGTAGAAGAGGAGAGCTTTTCAAAGTGTATGGCATGCGCATGTGCAATTATGGGAAAAGCCAGATAAGGCCAGACTTTTTTAATTGCTTGTTTCTCGGATGTCCCTACTTAGGAATATACTGAGGAGGAAGGAAAAATAAATAAATCAATCTTTGTTTTTCAGCACTTTTCAATTTCTTGAGGATTATGTGGAATCAATACAAGGGAGGAGGAAGAAATAAAAATAATTTTTTATATTAAAAAAAAAAATTATTCAACCTACAATTAAATTAAAGTGAATTTGGAAAAAAATAAAATGAACAGAAGAAAACTGTTGGCGGGCTAATATATATAAAAAGCTAATATATATATATATAAAAAAATTTTTTTTTTTATTTTAAACATTGGTGCTATGGCGGATCCGAGAAATACAAAAAAAGAATTCTTTTTTTGTATTCTTCAAATATGATCGTCAACGGATCCGTGAAACAAGCAATAAAAAGTCTGACCCAAAGAGGGAAGTTCGTACTGCAGCTTTGAGTTGACTAGGTGAAAGAAAGAAAGAGAGAGCGGAGTTGGTAAGAGAACTTTTGTTTTGGAAAGCAACATTTTAGAGAGCATTTTTTATAACTATAGTAAACAGAAGGATTTAATTCATGTTAACCTATTGAAATATTGGGAAAAAGCTTTGCCTTGTTTACTTGAAGTAACAATTGTTTGAAATTATAAATAGTTTTATTCTTAAACATGCAGTATTACTATTTTTTGGCACCGTGGCATGACGTTGTTACATCTTCAACTAAATAAAAAAGAATGTACAAAATGAAATTATTTATTTATTTGGCTTCTTTAACGTCGCTATCGGCATCAGCGGCCATGTAAGCGACACACACAAGGTTATATCC
>JAVSBV010183551.1:0-13085 GCA_033117975.1 Parotocinclus spilosoma | reverse complement strand
AACCAGGCACTGCTCATCACGAGGCCAATACCATCCCTACAGTCAAGCATGGTGGTGGCAGCATCATGCTATGGGGAGGTTTTTTAACAGCAGGAACTGGCAGACTAGTCAGGATAGAGGGAAAAATGAATGCAGCAATGCACTGCAAAAAATCAGTGTCAAAAAATAAGAAAAATAAAAACAAAATAAGAAAACAATGCTTGAATCAAGCAAAATTATCTGCCAGTATAGTGAGAAAATTTATCTTGTTAAGAATTCTTGAAACAAGAAAAAAAATCTTGCCATGTAAATTATCTTGTAATCTCAAAAAACAGTAAAAATTAACCAATATAAGATATTATGAATAGATTTAAGCAAGACTCGCTTGATCAAACATCATAAAAAGTATCCATAAAATGACAAAACTAGCATATTAATCTTGTTTTAAGAATTTTCATAAAATTTCATTTGGTCAAAAAAAAATCTTAAAATTAGAATCCTTTACTAATTTTTTTTTTTTTTCAAATTTAAGACTGTAATTCTTATAACAAGACATATGCCATAATGTTGAAGAAGTGAAAACAACCACATTCAGTATAGTCAATCTTTTTTATTATTATTAATTCCAGAAAATGGGTGCTTACAAAAATAGTTCCAATGAGGCTACATAGAATTTAATGAGAGACAAGTGTACAGTTGTGGTGGTAACTCAACCTCATTTTGAAACTTAAAACAAAAGGATACATTTCTCTTTTGGCTTAGATAAACAATAGAACACCACGTTCCTGAATTTTTTAACAATTAAACTAATTAAAACTTCCTTATGCACACTCCTCTAAACATTTTTATGAAATAAGATATCTAATGCAGCTCTATGATTTAAACATCCAGATTAGTAAATAACCAGCTCTATTATTTTTTACTTCAAAATTCGTAAATAGTCAGCTCTATTGTTTAAACATCAAAATTAGTAAATAGTCAGCTCTATTTTTTTTAAACCTCAAACTTAGAAAATAACCAGCATTTTTTTAACATCAAAATTAGTAAATAGTCAGCTCTATTATTTAAACATGAAACTTAGTGAATAACCAGCTCTATTATTTACACATTAAACCAGCACTGATTTTTTTCCTCAACCAAAGTTGTCATGCACCACATATCACTCACCATCTGTTTAGTAGTAGAAATATGGATAAACCCAATATTTTTTTTTTACCTGGATAGTTTGACTAAAACAATAAAAACTCAAACAAATAATGATATCAATAATATAAATCAAATCACATTACAGGTATTTGTTACACCTGTACTGATGATAGCGACTGCTGCTTGGCCATAGGGCACTTTTCACTATTCCCCAATGAACTTTTTCCACTCTGACAAAGTTTTTTTGTAGGATGAAGTTGCATCCCGATCATGAATTGCATCCTGCAGAACTTCTGTCTGAAGTATTGACAGGAGTGTTGCGATACACTTTGGATAGGTCAGATGAAACGTGTAGTAGTATGCTAAAAGATAGAGCACACCTGTGTCAATGTTTTCTTTTGGAAAAGTTGTCACCGGTGTAGACCCAATGGCCAGCATGCAGTTGCTATCACAAATGAGCAGAACTGGACTGAAGACTGGTCTTCTCTGAAGGAAGGTGGTTGGGTTTTCTGTGGGCTGTAACATAAAAAAAATCAATATGAGTAGGGAGTAATGCTGCCTGAAACATTCATTTAAATCAAAACTTAATTCAAACTAAATTTCTAAAGAATATGAGATTTAGAATACAAATTGCAATCAAACTACATTCAAGGAGACATCTGAAGATTCATCTGCTTGATGAAATAAAAAATTTAAATGAAAAGGTGAATTCACCGTTACACAGGATATAGCACACAACCATGGCCTGCCACACAAGGGTTTAATTTATTACTCATGCAAGACAAGCTTTATTAAATCATTTGCAGACCACAAGCAAAACATATTCCAAAAGGCATTCCCTATCTCCTAAGGCCTAAGACATTTTTTTATGCATTTCTTACCTCAAGTACATGCACCATCGCCTCACTTGCATGTCCCAACTTCTTGGGTAGGGCCACAGGTGAAGGGAACATCTCAGGCAGAGCCTTCATCATGGCTACAGAGCGCGTCACTGTTCCAAACATAAGTAGATTAATTATTTAGTATGTTTTTTGGTGACGATTTGATTCCTTTGTTTGTTTAAATAAGTGTGATATTTTGCACAAAAAGCTGGATCAAACTCAATTGGGGTGCAAGGTAGAGTTTAGTTAGTATTCATGATTTTACACCTTAATATTCACACATTTTGTTTTAAACATCACGCTCAAGTCTAGGATAGAGGACCTAGACCTAGTTCTGGATCTGTTTCAATTTCCAGCACTCAACATGAAGCTCTGCAGCTCCTGATGTCTAAGCTTAAGTGTATTAGCAGCTTTTTTAAAAAAGTATTCCCGAAAAGTTTCTAACCTTTGTCCTGTGTTGTTGGTGGTTTCAGAATCTTTTTAAAAACTCCATAGAACTGAGCTTTACCATAAAAGCTCTCCCAACGGGTCTTCAGGTCAGAAATAAAGTCAGGGTTAGATCTGTCAATAATACGGCCAAGTTCGTCCAAAACCTGTTCCAAATAAACGAGAACACACAAACACAGACAAAAAGATTTAGCACAACATGTTCAAGTTCTAGAATACAAGAATTAACACATGTTCAAGTTCTAGCATACAATAAATAAATACATTTGTTTACATGATCTACTTCTCTGAAACAGGGGTATGCTTGAAGTATGTTAGCTGGCCTGTCCTGGTCTCTCAAAGTGTCAGAGTTGATGAAGGCTCTACGAGCATCAAACTCAAGGTCAAGCAGCTGAGCAACTGCCTCCTTGTTAGGTTTCTGTCTTTTATACATCTCTTGCAGGGTACGGTAATGTCTTGCTTGACTTTGCTGACTATCAGTGCCAGAATGGACTTCCACATCTTCAGGAGGTTCTCCTCCCTGGTCAACAATTTCTGTTTTTAAAAACAAAGGAGTCAGTTTTTTGTTATTTTATTATATAATCTATAATAAAAAATGATAATATAATTACACTTACCAGCAGGTGAATTCATGCCATCCAAAGATGATGCACTGCTTTTTGTTCGCTCTAAGATTACAGTTGATGCCGTGCTTCCGGGTGACTCTGAGATGGATGTGCTTGAATCACCATCAGCACACTCCAAATTCAGCCGTCTTCGTTTCCTCTGTCTTTGTGGTGTGGGTCCCTGTCGCTTTTTTGGTGTCTTTATGTTGTGGAGTCTTTTCAGTAATTGCTTGAAAAGCAATTCCTGTATGTGAAAGATAATTAAGTAATGCATTTGTTTAATTTCACTATTAACTAAACATTTAGACTGCACATTTTGTTTCACTATGATTGCAATTATTTTGTATACCATGTATTCTCGATCCTAACTAATACAAATTGTGTTTTCAAAAAAAAAGCTCAACTATTAAATTAGCCAGCATGATGGCAGAATTCATGACAACATAATTAAACTACACTGAAATTGATTTTTACCGTATTAACCAGCACTTATTCAAAATATGAAATACTGCACCTGCTGGAAAGTACACAGATAATTATAATTTATACTATACTTATATAAATATTATAGTTCAGTTTTTCTGATCAATCATGGATGGTGTTATGTTTTCATCACTGAAACTTAAAACAGGCTTTTGTGACATTAATGAAAATTTGTTTCACAAATGGAACAAACACTTACCCAAGTGTGTTTGCAGTTGACAGAGTTATCCCGAAGCATTGGATAATACTCCACAAGCCGCTTTGCCATAGCCTGGACATCATTTTTGGATGGATACATGAATTCAGTAGTAGTTGCTCTGATGATGGACACCATGTTGGTCACCGTGTTCCTCACTAATCGGCAGCGAAGTTCTTTTGAAAGAGTGCATCCATGTTCTTGGCCAACACGCTGCATTTCAAAATACTGCTTTCTAAAATGTTCCAGCTCACTGTCAGTATACACAACATACTCAGGGGTGGGTAGCTGCAGGGTTCTCAGAGGGTCCAATGTCTGTTGCACATCAGGTCGGGGATGTGTAGGATTGCAGGACCGAGGAGTTTCTGAAACACAGGGGTTGACTTGTACAGTGGTCAGCCCTCTGCCATTCGAACCATTCTCTTGATTAGGGGATGCTGCCTGCTGCCCCTGCTAAAGAAAATTTAGCTAATGTTACAATTCATGTAATTCATGTAAACATTAGCTGGAACATTAGCAGCATTACTTGGTTGGCAATTTTAACTTATCAATTACAAAAGCTGTAAACTCCACATTATACAGCGATGAATCAAATAAGAGGAAATTATTTATTTTTGCATTATTATAATTTTGTTTAAAACTATTTGTTAAAACTGACTGAATGCTTATGCTCACAGTGCAGTGTAGGCTGACTTAAATTACTGTGTACCTCTTGATCTGTATGAAACAGGTTCCATATTGCTTTTCTCCTAAGAAAATGTTCAGGTCCAGGAAAAAGATCACGAATATCTTCACGGGACAGGGTTGATAACAAGGCTTTACTGATGTTTGCAGCTAATAAACAATATAAAAATATGAAAAGATTTTTAACTTACTATTAAATTATCCTGAACATTATTTGCACATTTCTAGTACTTGCAGCGCTACACAAATAAAAACATCTTGGTTTAACTTTCATTAGGCTTACACTGTACAGTTTTCATGTATAAGCCTATTCCCAAGTTCTCTTTTTATGGTCTTAATATAATTCTTTTAGATACATTATATAAGTCATGTTATATAAATGCAGGAATGTTCAATTCACATTAATTAAGATAGAGGAAAACAATAATCATGCAAAAACAAGCTTACTGTAAGCATTAGTTATAAAAATTATATACACAACTGCACAACTTTGAAAATGAAAAAGCATAATTGTGTGTTAATTGTGTGGTGGTAAATAACTGGGATACAGTTATTTACCACCACACAATTAACACGAATGGTCAGCAGCACATGCATTTTAACTTAAATTATACTTTACCTTGCAAGGTAGCCGCTGTCACTGCGTCCAGTTTTTCCATCACTGACATCTGAGGGAGACTATCCAGATATGCAACTTAGCTAGCTAAGGTCTCCAAGGTTGTCCTGGCAAAAGACAGATATCTTAGTTTTAGCTAGCTAGCTGGCTCACAAAGGTAGCACAGCTTACAAGGATATTTGATATTAGTGAGCTAGGTTAACTAACTAGCTAGCTAACTAAGCTAGCTAGTAGCTATTGTTATAGCTAACTATACACAGAAATAAACATTAGCTAGCGTTACCTAACTAGCTACTAACGTAACTAACCTAGCTAGCTAGCGGATAGCTAACGATACACAGAAAAAACATTATGTAGCGTTAGCTTACTGCTAGCTAATCTAGCTAGCTAGCGGTTAGTTTAGGGTACACAGAAAACACGTTAGCGTTAGCTAACCGCTAGCTAATCTAGGTTAGCTAGCTAGGGGTTAGCTGTCTGAGCGAGGCCAGCACTTAAACTCAATGCATTTCGTTCACAGCAAATGTAAAAATAAATGCTACATAACTATTCAATTGCTTTTTGAATAGTAAGAAGCTAATATAATTAATGTCTTAATGTATGTTCGCACATACTGTACCTTAGAGCTGTAGCGTTCTCCAATCCGGTCTGTTAACTGATGTTCCCGCTTTTTCGGAGGAAGAAGGGCGCTAACTACTCGATCCGCAGTACTACCTACGTCTGTGTACGTGTCTACATCCGCTGTTAACATAATGGGTTAGAAAAAAACATTATTATTAATTTATGACATTTAAGACAATTACACTAGTCTTGCAACATAAGCCCCTTATTTTGGTGCTGTATCCATTAAAAACATTAACTTCTTTAAACGTACCACCCTTTCACACTGATGTAACCTTCCGCCACTACAACAATCCTTTTCGCGGTCTGCTGTGGGGTCGAGGGAGGGTTGCGTTACTAGGGCTGTAATATGAGGGGTGTCTTTACACAGTAAAATGATTTGGCGTTGCTTCATCTGCTGCCTTTTTGTGGCAGTGACATTAAGAGCATTACTGAACCACATAAATACCGTACACAGCCGTAGTCCGAATTTCCGTGTCATCTGTGGCATTGACGGCTGCACTCAGGAATACAGAGTGTACAACTCTTTTTACTACCACGTCAAACGGAGCCATGCCTCGCATCTCCTCAGTCGTAAGTGTATGAGGCCTAGTGGAGACCGCACAGCAGAGAAAGCCGCGGAGGACAGTGCAGGGTTGTGTACATCTAGATATGTTCCAATGCAACCGAGAGAAAGATGTTTCGAGAACTTTGATGTACCTAGCATTCAGTCAGCACTTGAGGCACGCGAACCCACTACAGCAAGCATACCGGGATGTGTTAGTGATGCTGGCTGCTCGACCGCCGAAAATGCCCGAGGTCACGCCGCTTCAGCCCCGGCTGGCGCTCCGCCAGCTTCTACTGAAGGTGCAGCGCTTACAGCCCAGGCGGAACAGGATGAATCACCACCCGAATCTACACAGGTAAGTTACAAACAAAGTTTTTTTTTTTAGCTAGCAGAGTACATGTGCAGCTTGTTTGTTAAGTATGTCTAAGTTAAAAACCCGTGGCCCGTATGTTTCAGCTGTCTGTACCAGTCTGTCTGTTTACAAATAAGTCGATTCCTATTGAATCGATTCTTCAATGAGTCGGTGTCGACTCAACCAATGACTGCACGTTGACATGCTTGGAATCGACTCATTGTTCTTTCAAGAGTGCTTCACTCAGGCGTGAATCTGATGGATCGTGGGACGCGCGCAACAGTTTAATCACTGCTTAATCATTTAATTTAATATATTTTCGTTGTTAAAGTGAAGTGAATTTAACTGCCTTATGCACCATATATTCGAATCCCACCTGTGTACTCGTGAAATAATTAAGATGTGGATATCAAATAAATGTATTCATTAATATTAAAGATGTGATGTCTGTTTTTATCTCTAGTTAGAAGAAAGGGATATACATGAAGAGACTAGTGTGGATCTACTGAAGAAACAAGCCACTGCCTTTGTGCTTTCTGCTAGAGAGAAACACCGTTTATCACAGGTAAGATAATGTGTTGTATATACTGTATAAATATGCTGCAGCTAGCTTATCAACTGTTAATGTGCTATAATTATTCTGTAACAAAATGTGTGTGTTTAAACTATTGGGTAGACTGAATTATTGATTGTTATTAAGTTGAAAGCTACCAACCATACTGTTTTTCTGAGAAATCTAAATCATTTTGTGTATTTAATGTCAAGCATTACATATACATAATGAAGCAACCATACAGTTAAATTATGGACCGACTGATACAGGTACTGCATAACTAGAATAATGTCAGATGCTCTTAATGAATAAGGCCTTTTTGCTTTCCCCCAGAGTGCAGTCAACGATATTGTAGCTGGAATGCAGCACTACCAAGCTTCACTGCTGGACAATTTGAAGAATCAGATGACACGGGTATTTCAGAGACATACAGAAACTACAGATCAGCTGCTTAGTGAGTCAATGGACATTTTTGAGAATTTTGAAGACCCATTTGCCAGAGTTTCCACTACATATTTGCAAGACTCAGCTGTCAATGAGATGTTTGGGGTAGTGGAAGCACAAGAAATTGAGATTGCCCAGTCTGCATGCTATAAAGGACAAGGACCCTCTCGTGCTCTAGCTGTTAGATCTGAGTGCATTTTCTACATACCGTTGATCAAAAGTTTGGAACAGTTACTTTCACATCCTGTTGTTCTATCCATGTTTGACAAAGGTGTAGAGACATGCAGAGCTGGATTTTTTAAGGACATAATTGATGGTGATATTTTGAAATCGCACCCATTGTTCTCTGTTAGACCCAATTCTCTACAGCTGATACTGTATACTGACGAAATAGAACTGTGTAATCCTCTGGGGTCACATGCCTCAAAAAACAAACTTCTAATGGTGTACTATACTTTAGGGAACATACACCCTAAATATAGGTCTAAGCTGGCTGCTATCCGTCTACTTGCTATAGCAAAAGCTACTGATATTGCTCAGTGTGGCATTGATGTGATACTGAATAGAATACAAGAAGATCTGAATTTGCTGTACAGTGGTGTGAAAATCAAAACAGTGGCAGGTGAGAGAATTGTATATGGAGCATTAGTCTCTTTTTGCGGTGACACCTTGGCTCAGCATGAGGTTACAGGGTTTAAAGAGGGAGTTGGATTTTCATTCTGTAAATGTAGACATTGCGAGTGCACTTTTGAGGACATGCAGCTTTACTTTGATGAGGACAGCTTTGTTCAACGGACATTAGGTTGGCACATCAGACAGTGTAATGAAATTGAGAGAGCCTCTACTGATTTTTTAAGAAACCGTTTGAAAACCACATATGGAATTAACAGGAAAAGCAAATTAGTAGACTTTCCATCATTTGACCTAATTAAGCAAACTCCGCAAGATATCATGCATGTAATACTTGAGGGAGTAGCACCACTTGAAATAAAAAGTGTGTTAAAACATCTGGTCCTGTCAGGACAGCTTGACCTAGACACATTTAATAGTGCTGTACTAGGATACCCATACTCAGTTGATGTCAGAGACAAGCCATGTCCTATAACTGTTACAACACTGTCATCAAATGACAACAAATTGAAGCAATCTTCTGGTCAAATGCTTGTCCTCCTCAAGATTTTACCATTCGTTTTGGACAGCTGTGAAAGAAATGCATACATTGAAGTCCTTAATGAATTGATACAGATAGTACAAATGTTGTTTGCACCAGTAATTTCTCTTGCAACCATATCAAACCTCAAATCACTTATCAAGCAGCACTTAGTTAACATGAAGCAGTTGTTTCCTGAGAACAATATAACCCCAAAGCAGCATTATCTGGTGCACATTCCAGCACAGATTAAAGCTTTAGGTCCGATGGTAAGACATATGTGCATGAGATTTGAATCCAAACACTGCTTTTTCAAACAGTGGTCATCAAAATTAAATTTCAAGAACGTATGCAAGTCTCTGGTGAAGCACAACCAGATGTATGAAAGCTGTCAAAATGTCAGCAGCATGGAACACCCAATTTTTTCAAAAGAGGTGGCAATGGGACCAGTGTCTAGTGTGAGAGATGCAGAATATGTTCAGGGTAAACTGAAGGATTTTTTGGGTGTGGAAAAGGTGCACCATATTGTGTCTGTAAAATGGCTCGAGCTGAACGGCAATAAGTTTGTCTGCCAGAAGTCAGTGATTATTATTAATGAAATTGAAGGTTCTCCTGTATTTGGACTTATAAGAAACATATTCATTGCAGATTCTTCATTGTATTGCTTTGAATGTCAAGTGTATGACACTGTAGCTTTCAATCGTGATTATCTTTGCTATGAAATTGAAGTACCAAATCTTGCTCAAGCTACTGAGTTTGTTGATGCTGATGAGATTGTTGACTACACATCTTATTACACCATTAGCTTTAAGAACCACACTTACGTTCCTCTGAAATATTATCTCGGTGACGTGATTGGCATACACAGATGCACTACGGAATGCTAGTATAGTAAATAAGTTATGAGAAAAAATTTAGAGAACAAATGATCCTGTTCTGTTGCATTCTTTGTTTCATCCAGTTTTTTATTAATTCAGTAATGCCTGTATGTCCTTTTAAAGGCATAAAATGTAGGGTTGTTGGGTCCAAAAATACAGTTTTGATTTTTAATGAATTGTTTACATGTAAAGATTGGTGTCAGTGGTTTATTCAGTGTTTTGTTTAAACCCCATATATTAATGTTGTACTCTGTTGTTAGATACTGCTATGACAGCATAAAAAACATTATAAATATAATGGTGTGTTATACTATGGCAGTTCATTGAATTGTAGCCTCTGTACTTTGATTGGTTTTGTATCGCCAAGTTCTTGCCAGTACACAGCCTTAATACAATGCCAATTTACATGCAATTTCATTTCTACACTTATTGTTTATATTTGTGGCTGGTCAATGTTTGTAATAAACATATCAATTTTAAAATGTTCTGAAGATAAGACATCTGTTTATACAGAATTTTTTATACTGTTGTACTAATGTTATTTGCTCTGTTATAGAAGCAATGCACTCTGCCACAATTGCAAAATAATAAAATACATTTCAGTCACAGAGTGTCGTCAGTTTTATTGTAAAATGTTAAATCCTTTTAAGTCTTGTATTTTTCTTCTTGTACAAGTTTTAAGATCATTGTATTCTTAAATTAAGTAAAGTTGTCTTGAATTTCTTATTTTATAGCGGAGAGCCTCAAACACTTTCAGTAATAACAGTAAAATTTCTTATTTAATTTTAGGAAGTCCTTAAAATTAGAAGAAAAATCTTAATAAGATAATCATAGACAAGGTTTCTAAAAACTAGAACATTTATCTTGCACATACAAATCTAGTCAAGTAAATTATTCTTAAATGGAAAAAAACAAGATCTATTATTGACTTTCAAGATTTTTTTGCTTGTTAAGATTTCATTTTTTGCAGTGCAACTGACTGTGCGAGGAACGCACGACTACGGGACGAGGAAAACCCTTAAAGTGCCCCTAACGAGCACTCCATCGGCCCTAATAAGCCCCCGGACATAATCACTAACTCTAGGGAACGTGGAAGGGCGCCGATGGTCAGACACGCGAACCGAACGGAGCTGGAATCCCGTTGGAATAATGATGACCTGGCCCCGAACAGCGCCAAAAAACACGCCTTTATAGGACGCGAAGCAGCTGTTCAGGATCTTGACATAATTAAGATAGTGGATATTAAGCCGTCCCACCGATGGCTCTGTAATGGCGACCGGCGAGGACGGCTGAACGCACCGGGGGAAGGTAGGAACCCTAACACTTTACTGGTGGTTTTTACATCTATTCTGCTCTATTGTAATGTACAGTATTTTACTGTATAGCATTCCGTATAATAATATTCTTCTATTAGAGGCCCTATTCTATTCTATTCTATTCTGGATTAGCAATTTCTATTATAATGTTTTAATGGTTGTAATAATTTAATCAGTCTATTATCTTTTGTTGTTCATGTGATGTTTAAGTGTTATTTTAGTATTTCCATTTATTGTAGGCAGGACTGAACCAGCCCCAGACAGAGCAGCAATCCAATGTAAAGCACCGCACACACACACACACACACACACACACACACACACACACACACACACACACACACACTCATGCTTACTTTATAGGCAGCATCTTTTGTATGTGAAGAACCCAAAGGAATCCTGTGCAGACACGTAGAGATCATGCAATCATGGTGCCTAATTTATGAAGTTAAATCGGAAACCTCTGGACCATATTATACCTAATACCACAGTCCTATTATATTAAATTTATGTTTCAGTTAACTTTCTGCATTACTTTTTGTACTGTTCTATTCTAATGGTAATTCTTCACAATTAGGACCCAACTGTTGCAGCTTGGTGGAGCTTGAACCATGTAAAGGTCACATGACACACAAAAAGTCAGACCTTATCCCGGTGAATGCTGAGACTTGGGAGCCTCTGGTGAGGCAGAACGAGGACAAACACTTTGGTTTATTGCTGCATGCGTCATGGTGGCTCAGCACTGAGCAACACTGGTTTGTATCCCGCCTCTTATGAGGTAAGATTTCAGAATGGTGAGGGTTCGGAACCCCCCCTGGTAAAACACCCGTAATAACCAGGTAGGATCAGATGCTCGCAATGGCCAAGGGTTCCTGTATTTCCCATTTGCCTGTATTGCTCATTAGGATTGCCTGAAACTTTAAGTCTAGGTATATGTGTGTGTGTTCCACCTCACCAGAGGCTCATAACCCTCAGGAAAGGTACTTGATCTGTGTCTCAGTCCAGCAGTTTTAAAGAGACCCAAGAGCCTGTTTGTATCTGTTATATTATATTGTATGTTACTTCCATTTTTTTACATCCTGCAGTATCATTACAATCTGCTCTACTGGATCGTATTGTGTCCATTTTATCCATCTATAAAACCCTCTGCATTAATATATAATATATTCAATGCTATTCTGTACTAGCTTCCCTCAGTCTACAATACCACCTACACTATCATCTATTTTATTTTCCTCTCTTTTGTTGCCTATATCAAGGTCACATCACATTAGCCCAGCAGGACTACAATCACATGTCAGAAACATCCTAACACAAGCAGGCACCCATTATTCCAATCAAGCTCAATGACAGCCCATTTCACTTACGAGCTGAAGTGCCATCCGTTTAGATCCTTCCTATTCCGTCGTGTGTCCTTGATTAAATTTGAGAAAAGTGTTCCCACAATATCACCCGCAATCTTTCAATAAAGACCAAATACATTTAAACGGCTCTGATGGGCCTAAATGGATTTAACCCATGTAGAATGAGTGACATAAATGCATCAGCGGAGGACGAGTGGTGCAGTGGATCTAAATCAGCAGATCTAGATGAAGAATTGTCCTCGTCAGATCCTGCCTGTGTCCTGCTGGCTTAGAGATATCACATTCACCTTAATCTAGCACCTAATGTTATTATAGAGCAAATAATTCCAAACAAACCTGGCAAGGGGACGGGAGTGTGAACAGGGAGTGTCATGTTATTTAGACTAAAGATAACACATAACTAGCATTGAAGTAACCTTGTGTAGTGATATAACCTAGTGTCTGTCATTAAAACAACCACTTTTTACAATGAAGCATTGTTTCCGAACAGCTTTACAGCATTACGGATTATCTTCTACAAACCGGATTCCAAAAAAGTTGGGACAATAAACAAATTGTGAATAAAAACTGAATGCAATGATGTGCACGTGTCAACATCTAATATTTTATTCAGAATAGAACACAAATCACAGATCAAAAGTTTAAAATGAGAGAATGTATCATTTTAAGGAGAAAATATGTTGTTTACAAATTTCATGGCATCAACAAAAAAGTTGGGACAAGGCCATTTTTACCACTGTCAGACACCCCCCCCCTTCTTCTTACAACACTCAACAGACGTCTGGGGACAGAGGAGACCAGTTTCTCAAGTTTAGAAATAGGAATG
>JAVSBV010183541.1:0-13086 GCA_033117975.1 Parotocinclus spilosoma | reverse complement strand
GATTGAACATCTCTGAAGAGATCTGAAAATGGCTGTGCACAGACGTCTCCCATCCAACCTGATGGAGCTTCAGAGGTACTACAAAGAATAATGGGCAAAACTGCCTAAAGATATGTGTTCCAAGCTTGTGGCATCATATTCAAAAAGGCCTGAGGCTGTAGTTCCTGCCAAAGGTGGTTCTACCAAGTGTTAAGCAAAGTCTGTGAATACTTATGTAAATATGATTTCTTGGTTTTTTAATTTCAATAAATTTTCAGAACTCTCAAAAAAACTTTTTTCACATGGTCATAATGGGGTATTGTGTGTAGAATTTTAAAGAAAGAGATTGATTTAATACAATTTGGATTAAGGCTGTAACGTAACAAAATGTGGAAAAAGTGAAGTGCTGTGAATACTTTTTGGATGCACTGTATATCTGCAGTAGATTTATGAAACATAATATAATCTGTTACAGAAAAAAAGTATATATTCTTGTTATTATTGAGAATTATTGCTAGGTTATTCTGTAAATTATGTTTTCTCGAATTAACACATTGACAAGAGAATAAAATCAATAGACAGTCGTAATTTTTTAACTTATCACATTTGCCGTCACTGTTGCATAATGGCATGATCAGTGGTAATGTATGAATACCAGGTAGATACCCTGGCACAAACAAATAGCAATATGGTAAAAAATTAAAAAAATAAAATAAAATAAATGTTTTTTGACAAATTGAACAAATTCAGAAATACAAATAAATAAGGCACCCAGATAGAAATGTCGGATTGCTTCCACAGGCAGATATGTAAATGGTTACAGTTGTGGACTGATTAGACACTTAGCCTTTGCACATGAGGGTGTAAAAGTGCTATCTATAAAAAGGCTCGTAGAGGCTACTTTTGGGTAGCATACTTGTTTGTGAGATGTCTTTAACTGCTATGCACGCCATTATGATGCACTTGAAGACATTTGCACAGTTTACAGACTTACAGATTCAGAGAGGTTGACTGAGAGAAGCAGTTATTTTAAATATTTGATTGTTATATAGGCCATTATGGCTTAGCCCGTTATGCATGTGTAAGCATGGACACATGGCCAACAGACTTTGACTAGCACTGACAGACCACCAGTAAAGAGGATCATTTGCTACACTGATGACCACGACCAGCTCCCACAGATTAATTGTCCACCATTCAGACACTGCTCACCCTTGTCTCTGCCCAGACTATTTCCCGGCACTTAGCAGAAGAAAAAATAGTTGTCAATGCTCCTATCATGTGCCGTTGACAGTCAGGAACAATTACCTTCATTTGCAGTGGTGTCATGAACAAGAAATCTGGACTGCTATGAACAAGGATTGCATTGTGTTTAGCGACAAATCCAGGATCCATTAAGCATATGGTCAGGTTTGGGTATGGATGCCTCATTGTGAGTGCTTTAATCTTGTCTTTGCTGTGGAGTGACGCACTACACCAACTGCTGATTTGATGATCAGAGGAGCCATAGCATATGACAGTTGGTCAGTCCTAGTAGTCATATGAGGGACATGTGTTGCCTCTCATGGCAGAGCTTCCAACTGCCTGTTTTCATTTAGCATTTCCCAGGAATGTCTTCACCTAATCGCAACACTTCCTCACCCAGTTGTTAGATTTATTGTCAATCAATCATTTATGGGATCAACTAGGATGCCATCTTCAGCTAACTATGAGTGTAGAGACTCTACACTCCCATTTGTGTGCAAATGTGTCACAGAAACATGTCTAGTAGTCAATTATCTCTCACACACTCTCTTACTCTCACTCTCTTACACTATCCAAAAGTAGTCAGTGTTTAATCAGACCACAGCTTAATTTATTCGCATATCTGCAACGTCCACCTCACCGCAAGAAGGTCCTGGGTTCAATCTCAGGGTGGAGGACCCTCTGTGTGGAGTCTGCATATCTTCCCCGTGTCCGCATGGGGTTTACTCCAGGTACTCAGGTTTCCTCCTACAGTCCATGCATGTAAAGTTAATTGATTACCCTAATTTGGCATTGTGCATAGAAATTACCTTGTGTGTGTTGCTGAAATAGCCACTAATAGCGACATTAAATAAGCCGAATAAGCAATAAACAAACAACCTGCCTGCAACGTAACTGCATTTAAAATTTTTGAGCAATCCAACATTTCTTTCTGGGTGCCGACTTTTTTATTTTGGCAATGAATGTAAATATTCTCCTGCAATAGCTTCTGTCCTGCTAATTTTTTTGTGATAATACATTCAACTAACAGGTTCGCTATTGATCTTTATATCGACTTCCCATTACTCTCTTGCTTCATAAAGAGTTGCCTTTTCAGTAATTACATAGATTATTATGAGAGCTTTGCATTAATGGATTATATTGATTTTAGATATGATGTTAAGCATGCATTTATTGTGCTTACATTTGATACTTTAATTACAGTGAATACACATTGAATACTGTTGTGTTCCACTCTGTGCTAATCTCGATGATTTTAGTTATAATTGTACAACCCAGGGATCAGGGGAAAACTCCCTAAATCACCTAAAGGAGGTAATCTTTGGGTGACAAAGACTCCTTGGGTGGTTTAGATGCTAAATATAATTTAACTAATTTATATAGTCAAATTAGTTTGTAGTTATAGTTTAAAAATCAGGAATTAAGTAAATATTAATAGATAAATCAAATATCTAAGAAAATAATGTAAATATCTTGTTATGATATGTGTTAGGCAGGACCCAAGCATGTGGGAATGAAAGAACCCCATGACGTATAATAATAATGGGAAAATTAACGACGTAGAGAAAGGGCTAGGTGTAGGGCAGGGTAAGCTGGATGCCTCGTGTGGAGGCGGCGGAGCCCTTAGAATGGGGCGACACGAGAGACTGTCCATCGATTGGGCCTCTGGCACGCAGCCAAGTGTGGCCCAGGACAACCTGCATGTGCGGGGAGTGGGCTACAAGGAACGAAAACTGTTTCTGGTGCCGACCCAGCAGACCGACATGGGGGCCAAAAGGCGCTCCAGGGTCAACCCAAGATGTCGGGCCAGCCCTCAGTCGCAGATGTTAGCGACCTGTAAGATGACGCACGTAAGGTGACGGACCCAGTCTTCCATACCAGGATTGCCTTCAAATAGAGGCCACGACCAGCCACATGAACGGTGCGTGTCACCGGAGCCCTGTCCCAGTGACATGCCCTTAGTTTGAGCGAGGTGCCCTTTTTGGGGGTCCTGACGGAACGGGCTCGGCGATGAAGACCGCTAAGGGATGGGGTCAGGACGAGGCAAGACAGAGTCGCTTGTAAAAGGTGGAGAGGGAGGCGGGAGGATCCCGATGGGTGAGCTCGTCTTTAAGGGCCCATTCTTCCCGAAAGGAGAGAGATCATATATGCCACCTTAGAGCGCTCAGACAGGAAGCACGAGGGTTGGAGCTCAAAAATGAGCCCGCATTGGAGGAGGAACCCTCGGCACTTGCTAGGGTCACCGGAAAAACTATCTGGCGGTGGCAATGGGGTCTCCATCGAGGCACCGGCCACCATGGCTTGGGCGAGGCGCTCAGAGAGCCTCTTTATTTCTGCCTCATGACGTGCAGTGGCTGCCCCGTTGTAGGCATTCTCTTTGACTATGAACCGCCAGCTCTGCTCTTAGTTTATGGCAAGGATACACAAGGTAAGATCAAGAGGACGGATGTCTGGCCCAGCCAAGGCAGGCAGGCAGGCAGGCCAGACATGACCCAATCTCTGGCCACAGTAACACGAACCATGCATTCCAATGTAAACGGACTAAAAGCCTGTGTAAATAAGTATGTATTTAGCCTGTTTCAAGGGCTAGTTTGAGGGCGGTATGAGAGTCAGTATATGAGAAAGCCTTTCCCTATCCTGTCACTTTATTTCTAGGAACTATAATAAGTCTTTCACCTTGAGAACGAGGTTTACTCAGATACTGTGGGACTGGGGATTATAAAGCCTTATATGTTACAAGAAGTATTTTGTAATTAATGCAGTTAGCATAGACTGTCAAGCAAACTGGAGCTTTAACAATTTCAGTAGTTCCTCTTTTAAACACTCTATTACACTAGTAGGTTTAAAAATATGTGTGCAAGACATACCATTATATAAATTTACCTATATAAATGAATATACCTACAGTTTTCAAATATAAATAATAATCATGACAGAACTAGAATTAACCACAAGT
This sequence comes from Parotocinclus spilosoma, assembly GCA_033117975.1. Classification (NCBI taxonomy): domain Eukaryota; kingdom Metazoa; phylum Chordata; class Actinopteri; order Siluriformes; family Loricariidae; genus Parotocinclus; species Parotocinclus spilosoma. The sequence goes on along the minus strand of JAVSBV010183541.1, from coordinate 8,906 downwards.
GGACACATGGAAAACCTTGTGTCTGATAAGTGTATATTTGGGAACTGAATGCATTGTGCTGAATATTAAAAGTATTAGAAATACTTTATATTTTATAATGTTCTGTTTTTTACATAATACATATTTTGTCTGTTGGTGATGCAAACTGTACCAAACTATAGGAATAGTCAGCAATTAAAAAATATATCTAACTTCACAGTGTCACAGCACAGCAAATTCTAAAATTCCATTAGCTCTTATTTCTTTGGGACACAAAATGAGTTGAAATCACCAAGATGTATTTGGGAGCTGACCTGCAGCTCTGCTGTTTTAGGATTGGAATGGATGAATCTGTGTACCTTTCTTTCTTTTTCCCACCTGATCACTGCTGTAAGCCATAGAAGCAGCCAACCACAGGTTCACCTCTTACCTACTTTCTTTCTTTAATAATATTTCAGTTTAAAATTGTGTATGACAGATAGGCGTTCAGTTAAAAAAAAAAGACATATCCCACACAATATTTTATTTTTGATCAAAAATACTTGATTCAGCTGATGATGAAAAACTGTTAAGTTCCAAGTCTTTAATCATCCCAGGCAGCTGTGTACTCACTGGTGGAACAAAAATGTGAAACCACATGGGAAAAAAATGGGAATAACATCAGGTACTGTAGCTGAAGGTCTAATCCTTTATCTCTGCCACAAGTTTCCTAGTTGCTTAAGTTTTTTACCTGACTTTGCTCTTTAGCAGTATTTTGAGCAGAAGAGCCATGGGCATGCAGTGCACACAGAGTATGTTCTGTCCTTGTGGTATTTTAGACACACATTTATTCCATATATTATATATTATGTTATTTTTATCTGTATGAGTGGAGAGGCTGCCAACAGTTTTATGTTTTGTTTCAAACTGTGTTTTGTACACACATTCTCATAGTCTCCAGACAGGCCTTGAGGCTAGGTCATCATGGGAGCTGTAGCTTGCTGTATTACAACATAACCATGTAATGACTTCAAATGCAACACAATCTAGGTCTCTAAACATGTCAAAATATACTTGTACTCATGCAGCATTTATTGGCTTCAATTTTGAAACCTCCTAAGGTGAGAATATTTTTTTCCATATGCTGGTTAAATGATTGATACAGATGCTTATGTTATGGTTATCATTAATACAAATACAATACAATATGTGTCAGTGCAGGTACAGTGAAATGATGACTGTCTTAGTCACAAGTTTAATTCAATGACATAAGTGGGACGCTAATCATAAAGAAGCTGTACCTCCTGATGATGCTCCTGTACAGAACTGTGGACTCAGCACTTTTCGTGTCCTGGTTTATTTCCCTGTCCAAATATGATTTATTCCTGGAGAAGCACATAGTTGCTATAGAACTCAGAGTTTACATTTGTCAGCATGTTTGTTCTGGTACTGTAGCACCACTGTCACACTGTGACTAGTACGCTGTCTGTGCTGCAGACCTTGGTATGCACAAATCCTTGAGAGATGAACATGCTTTTCAACCCTTTTGAAATGCTTTTCAATAGGTTACATTACTCTGTTTTTGGAAGTTGAATAGAAAATTGAATAGGTCTATTTAGGGTTAAAAAAATATATAGAACAAAGTGGCATAAGACACTTTTGGATTTAGATCTGGTGTCTTTTGAAGCCATTTCATTACAGTGAACTCATAGCCATGTTTAAGAAACCAGTTTAAGATGATTTGAGATGGCACAATATCCTGGAAATAGCCATCACAATATGGTACACTGTTGTCAGAAAGGAATGGTTGTGGTGCTTAATTTATGTTCAGGGCACAAAATGTTTAAAAAAATATATTTCACACCATTACTCCATCATCACCAGTGTCGCCTAACATCCAAATGTCAGTGCAGACATCATACTATTGAATGTTAGTAAATAAAAGTAATGTCCTTGATTTAGGCTTAGATAGAACAAATTTCAATAGATCAAGACACTGTAAAAAATACTTTAACTAAATAAACACAATTAGATGAGGAAGAATACTTAATTAAATTTAAGGAATTATGAAATAATTGTTCTTATACAACTGATAGAATTTTCATTTAGGTTGTTACCTTGTCAGAGGTCAGTTATCTGAACTCTATGCATTTGTTTTGTTCAGTTTCTGTAAATGTCTAAGGCTGTAAGACATGACTGACATATGCATATCCCGCCAGAGCTTGACAGATAAGTATCAAGGTTACAGGCAGTACAATGAAGCCACAAAAGATACAGTGGATCTGGTTTTCTATTTGTCTCTGCTGCATAATATTTGACACTCCATTTTCACATTTTAGTGCTTAGGATTACAACTAAGCAAAACTAATTCTTAATTTAATGGTTAATTAGTTATTTTGAAATAGTGAATAAAGTTAGAATGGAGACCTGCCATGTTTTTATTTTCAAAATTTATATGTGTTTTACTTGGCTAAACAGTTTGATCTGCTCTAAATAGTGGTCCTGTCCTTTTAAACACTGGAATGCTAGTATACCTATTAGCTGAATGCTCACATTGACAAATAAAATCCAGTAATTCTGTGGGAAATTACTATTGTCTTTATTTTGTTTGCTCACTGCCTCTGCTCCATATTTATTCCAACCTATTACACATTGCCTCTTTAATTTTTTTGTCCTTGGGTTGTACTGGAACACTGCACAATGGGAAGTGTTGGTAATTTTAGGCAGAATTGGGACAAGAGCAGGAGGGAGTGGGTGTCGAGAGAACATAGTGACAGGTCATAATAAGCCATTCTGTGATGATGGCAGGCATCTCACAGCTACAGTTCAGCTGGGCCAAGCTACAAAAAGCAAGCGAAAGAAATAGACAATAATTGTGAGAATAAAGAGGGGATGCATATCATTGCCACCTTACCCTTCATGTATAACTCTGTGTACCACATATCCTGAACAGTCTTTCTTTACTGCTATGGCAGGTGTATATAATGGGACCAAGGTTTTAATTTCGATCACATTTAATATAATGTTAGAATTATAATTGACACAATAAACAAATCTGACAAAGAAACAGAGCTATCACGACAAACGTAAATAAAGTGCTGCAAAACTGTAATATATATAGTAATAATGTAATAAATTGTACACAAAATAAAAACCCTCATGCAGAATGTGCTTTACTCTGATTTGTTTTTCATTAGACAAACATGTATATAGGTCTCAGTTACTAGTTTCCTAACTGAAAAAAAGTACTTTTAACAATGGCAGAAATGTAACATTGAGTATGAAGTAAAACATATGTAAAGGCTTTAGAAAAGGCTAAAGGCTTGATCGTGATGTTAGGGCAGATTTTCAGAATCACCTAGCAAACTACTGTAACACAGCCTTCAAGGTAAATTGATCTTCATGATGGCAGAAAGTCACTAACTAGCAGTACTGCTTGCAAGGCTCAAACCACTGTGAAAACAGCACACATGATTTCATGAATCTCTGACATACTCAGGTTGACATGACATGTCCACACATAAAAAGAGACATGAATACAATAATTTAAATGACCTACAGTACATATTCTAACCCTGCCACATACTAATTTCTATTTTCTTTTACTATGTAAGGTGTGTAAAACGGTATCATTCATTGTAGAATATCCTTACCTCACACATATACTTTCTTTCTGTCTGTCTTCTTCTCTTGTAAATACGTCTATGGAATGAGAAATAGCCTTATATAGATAGAGAGCAGGGAATTGAGAAAACAATTGTGGAACAAACATAAGACTGAGATGCGAACGCACGTTACGTGTTGTAAAGTCACAGTTCCTGTTTATCACAACTCCCATATGCCAAGAAACCACTCAGCTATTTCGTATATCATGAGTGTGGACAAAATTCCCTCTTTGGTAAGGTGTTCTGCAAAGATAAGGCATCAATTGTGCTGCTGTCGACTCAGCATCAAGCTAGGAAAAGCATCTAGATCAATACACTTATATCATCAATCGATGCATTTAATGTGAGTGGCAGCATATAAGGTCCAGCATAGAAGTAGTGGGATTATGCTGGATCATGTAGAAATCCAAACAACATGAAGGATTTGCAGAAAAAAATCCAAACACAGCACAAGAGAACCAATCAAAACCAGCTAAGAAAGCTGTTATGGAATCCTTAAACCTGCGAGTATAGTATTTGTATATGGTCAGTGAAGGAAACACATTAACATATTTATAACAAGTTAATTTCTAACTTATAATTATAATTTAATTTTCAAATAAAACAATTAAGAAAAAAATACAAGTCTATTAACAAGAAAATGTCATAAACAATAACTTACAATAACATAACAATAACAATGACTACAATAAGGTCAAGTATACAAACACTATTGAACCCACGTATTGTATCGTACACCATGTCTGAATAATATCAATCAAAATAACATAAAAATCACACACAAAGAACATGAAAATTGTTGTTTCTTTTCTTAAAACCACACTGCCTGACATTATACCGTATGTCAAAACTAAACTATGAGGCAGAATTCTTTTTTCTACTCCCATAAAAAACACATTACTACATTAGACCTGGCTCAAGTTTTATAGCAGATGCCCTTTATGTGTCAAAAGGGGGAAACGTAGACAAGAAATAGTAGTAAGTCTAATGTGTGGATCGTGTGAATTATATCATGTGAGCCTGAGCATTTTCTAGCAAATGGGTTGTAGCAGCAGAAGACCACATGGAAGGCCACTCCTAACAGCTGAGAACAAACACCTGAGGCTACATGTTACACATTAGACAACAGAAGCAACTGCAAGACACCGGAAAAATGTTGCCTGATCTGTTGTGTCTCGATTTTTGCTCCGTTATTCTTTTACAGTCACCAGATGTCTGTACAACAGAGCAACTTTGGGATGTGGTGGAATGGAAGATTTGCTTCATGGGTGTTTGGATGAGAAATATGCATAACTGCAAAATAATATCATGTCAGTATAGAACAAAACTATCCAGCACCTTAAGGAATCTATTCCAATAAGAATTACGGCAGTTTAGAAGGTAAATGTGGGTCCAACCCAATATGGCAAAGTGAAGTGGCCAGTGAATGTATATTCTCTGGAGTAGTGTGCTGACAAATACTGTTGGCTGTTTTTTGTTTTTTTCCTTTCCTTTACCCTGTTGGTAATTTGGTACCCTAAGTCTAGACGTGGTGTTATCGCTGCATTTTGTAATGGTGTGAGCACCATGGCAAGTTAAATGTATCACAGCTGAATTATGTTTCCTTCACAGGAATATATTTTATTTAGACTTCTTGTATTACTATTTTTGTTTAAAGATTATCCAGAGTGGGGATTTCATCCCTGTGGGGGTGTGCATTGAATATTTCGTTCTTGTTCATTCCTAAAGTGGCCTGGAATTTGACACACCTCTAAACTAAACTAAACTGAAGACCTGTGATCTCCAAACCCTCAGACAGCACTGGATCAAGAACCTTCATTCAATAATAGCTGATCATGTGGTTTACTTTGGCAAACTTTTGTCAATCACTACAATATTCACAAATGCCACTTAATTATTACTGTGCAAAAAAATAATAATAAAAAGCCTAATGCTAACCAGAAATTGATTTTTTTAGGTTTGCAGATTTTTTAGAGCAGCATATGCTGCCTTCACGTTGACATATTTTTAAGAAATGTCTATATGCATTTATTTAGCAAGACAATGCAAGGCAACATGCTGCACACATTACTAAGGTGTGGCTTTAGAAAAAGAGCTTATAAGTATGGGCTTTGCCTCCCCGCAGTTCTGACTTGTCCCCAATAGAGAATGTGTAGAGAATTTTGAAATGAAAAATGTGAGAACAACAACCTTGTATTGTTACGCATCTTAAGACACATGGAACAAGATAACACCTGAAATACTTTTGGTATCATCTGTGCCAGAACATTTGTTAAGTGTTGTGAGAAAAAATGTCCAATCTAAAAAAGTCGTAAATGCTCTCGCATCGCAATGTTTTAAAATGTGTTGCAAAGACTGAAATGTAGGAATGGATGTTTACTGACAAATTAAATTAAGTTGTCAAGAAAAAACTATTTACAAAACATTCAATCTCTTGCGTACATAGTGTCCCCAAGATCAATAGAAGGAAAACTGTTCTTTTTATTTTGAAAGAATACTTTTTTTATTTGCATAACATTTCCATACTGTCCCAACTTTTAATAATTTGGAGTTGCGTAACGTATACTTATCATAATCAAAGTTATAAGTTGTATTAGAACCATTCAAGTTAGTTTCAGCTTCTGTTTAAGTAGTAAATGAGTCTTGAACTGATTATTGCAGATGCAGAAAGAGCAGGTATGCACAGTATATTATGACATTATATAGTCCAGACCCCTCATCATTTCTTTATGCATTTTGCAGCTAGAGATTTTTCTGTTTTACTAATCTGATTTGAAATATGTGGGTTGTTTATTTTTTTTTAAGTAGAAGACTAGCAATTATTCTATGTTCCTATTGCAGCTAGGAAGAAAATGTTACCATTTATCATCTTTATAATTTTTAAAGAGAAGAGGAAGGTTTGACAGGCCATTGTGAAGATTTCTAATATTTCCTTTCTCTTTTTGCTCGGAGAATCCTGAAGAATAACATAAATTAAGATAAGACCAACAATGTTCTAGAAAGTTTCACATATGTATTGCAAGCTTGTATTGAGCCTAACAGACTTAAAGCCATTTATAGACACTGAAAAGTCACTGGTTAGTATTATAGACTCGATTGTTTTGCACTGACAAGGTTAGACGTTCATCTGAGAACTATTCTTTAGAGAGGTCCATTGGGCAACTGCATCTCGTGGATGTGGGTGGGTGGTGGTGCCAGTGCAGCTAAAGTCCAATAAATCATCTGTTAGTGTGTGCCAGTGACAGCCAGTACTGAAAAATGCTGCATTATTCCTCTTCCTGGCTTTGACAAATGGCTCTCAAATTGTTTGGGGGACAAAATGGCAGGCTGTGTAAACTGTTTCACTTTTTCCACGTGTGGTTCTTTTTTCCTTCTTCCATCATCTGCATTCAATTTGACACATCATTTTCTCTCTTTCCGTTTCTTTTCACTCAGTATGACCCACGCAGTATGTCTCTATCCCCCTTCTCGCTCTAATAATTAGTATGAATAGACAGGAAGATGCACATTAAAACAGGACGTTTTTAATGGGTCCACTAATTCAAGTCTCCAAAGATTAATGGTCTCCATTGCAAAGTAGTACAGGGTGAGTCAAAGGACATAAGACATATCTGAATTCTATCATAAAACGACATATCTGAATACCCCCAGCAAGCAATGGGTGAGGAAGGATATCTTTCATGTCTGGAACATGGCAATTTTTAAAGCTGCCATATAAGGGCAATTTTTTCCAGTGCTAAGGGGATCACCCACATCCCTCTTAGCCAAATCTAGAGAAACTTTGACTGCAGATGACAAGTCAAATAGTTTTTGTCCGAAGAGCAACAAACAAACCTCAACAATTGTTTTGGCAGCCTTTTTGCGGAAAGTCCACAATGCAGCCCGTGATGTGACCTGTGACTCCATGTGACTTTTGACTGACTCTGTATATATACAGTATGTACATGTATGTGCAGTATATATATGCAAGATTTTATTATGATCAGAATACATTATATAATAATACACAAAGTCAAATGCAAGTGTATTTATATAGACATTTTTATAGGGGTGCATTGTCTCAAAGCAGCTTTACAATATTATCTTATCTTAAAAGACCAATCCCAAATTGAGTAAGCCTAGGGAAATAGTGGAAAGGAAAACTCCATAAATGTAGAAGAAAGAAACCTTGGGAGGAGCAAATAGGGACCCATCCTCCTTGGGTGGCCTAGATGTTAATTGAAACAGTTAAGTTTGTACTAATAGTAAAATTATGCAAATAATAACAATTAAATTAATTAATGTAAAAGATTTGAGATATTGAGTCCTCAGCGGGATGATGGAGGGAGTTACTGCATTCTGGTGTGGCCCGTGCATGGTGGGACTCATTTCTGTTGATGAACACTAGTAAAAGGTGGGTGAACGGTGAACTGTAGGTGGCAGTAGGTGTCCTTGACGTATCGTATCCTGTGAGGTGGTTCCTCCATACTGAAGATTCCACGCAGTGTGAGTGTGGCTGATAGAGTTGTGATATCACTGTAGTGTACTTGTAACTTTCAGTTGCTGATTGGATCTTAAGCGGCCACAGCCACATAGTAGAACTAGAAGTAGCGTAGCGTAGCGAAGTTCATTCGTAATTTTCAGCTGCGCATTCGACCTAAACGGCCACAACAACTTGGGACAGCGGTGGACAGATTACTATCGCAATATGGCGTCCACGGAGCAACGCGCACTTGAGAAACTCAGTACAGAGATCGAGCTTCTTGGCCGCGAAATTCAGCGTCTTCTGAGCAAACAGACGGAATTACAGCAAAGGAAAACAAGGCTTGAAAAGGTCAGTGACGCCAACCACGCCGCGACCCCGGCAGCAACTTCCACTCCACCCCTGCGTCGGTACCCAGGGGTGCCCACCTTTACTCCAGCACCAGGCTGGGAGAAACAACGCAGACGTGGAAAGCGGTCATCATCCCCACCTCCACAGCCAGTTTTTACCTCCGCGAACCGCTTTGAGGCGCTCAGCTCTGGATTATCACCTCCAACACCTGTACCGGCTCCAAAGGCAAGAAAGGGCGGTGTTCTTATAATCGGTGACTCTATAACAAGACATCTAAAAGTCTCAGTCTCTAGAAGAAGGGCAGTTGTTTCTTGCCACCCGGGTGCACGTGTCCTTGACGTTGCCAGGCGTCTTCCTTCGGCACTGAGACAGCACGACGACATCGACACCATTGTTCTGCACGTGGGGACGAACGACATCTCGGCCCGCCGCAGCGAAGTCCTTAAGGAGCATTACCGTTCACTCATGGA
>JAVSBV010183521.1:0-13087 GCA_033117975.1 Parotocinclus spilosoma | reverse complement strand
AGAAGTAACACTAGAGCATCGGCCGCCTGAGTCGCTACTTTCCGACATGACAAGTTTTTATCTGCGGTTTTGTGTTCGCTGTTTGTGAAAGTTTCATTATAGACTGAATTCATTCAACCCCTACGATGTTACCCAAACGTTCTGCAAGTTCTACAGCTAAAATAGTGTATACTCAAATAAATATAGTGTCCCTACTTCACGACTTTTCGTTTACTCTGCGATAAACGAGGGAACACTGTACTCCGGTTTGCTTCCACAGTCCAAAGACATGCCTGTTGGGTTATTTGTTATCTCTAAAGTGGCCCTTAGTGTGGGACTGTGTGTGTGCTACATCTAGGGTTGTTTCTGCCCTTGTGCCGAGAGTTGCCGGGTGGGCACCGGCTGGCCCACGACCCTGTGTGGATAAAGTGGAAGATAATGGATGGCTGAATGGATGGATAATGTACAGTCTACAGCTTGTGTAACAGTAACAATTATACTTTACATTGTCATTCTCTTAACAGTATACATTGTCAAAGTCAATTTTAATATGTCAGTGTCAGTGTTGTCTCATAAAAATATATAATAAACTAGTTACAAAAATGTGAGGGATGTACTCACTATTGAACGATACTGTACATTATATGGTAATATACCTATGATCACACCCTAGTTCTTGTGACTACCAAACTGGTCCCATCTACTGAACTGGAGTACATGCATTATTGCTACAAAAATTCATCATTAAGTCTTTTACTGTATTTAGGGTGCCCATGTTCTAACTTGTAATTTGGGGTCGAAAAAATCCAAATAGACAGTTCAGTGTCCAAAGTGAAGAGCCGTGAATTCCAAGGTTCCACTTTACGTCATTCTGTGATCTTGGCCACTGTGGCAGTGCCTTCCGTATGGCCAGGTGTCACATGCAGGCACTATACATACAGGTTGTGTTGATAGAAACCAATACGGGGATCATGCCCAGCATTGCAACATCGTATTAGTATTCATCATACACTGTAAACGTATTAGTGCTTTTTCTTTTAAAAAAGCAATACGTTGTGTCAAATGCAAGTTTCTTTTCCTATTTAACAGCATAAGGAATTAGTTTCTGTTATGAGCAGTGGATATCCCATCTGAACCTGAAGAGAGAAATGGATGAATGCTGTTTCGCTAATGTGGGTCATTTTGTTTACTTGCAGCTTTGCTGGACCTTTTCTAAATGTATTTATGCTTTACCGATGTTTTGTTTCGCTGTGAGATTGATTAAAGTCACATTCAAAACGATACTAGTTTGCACAGCTCCCTCGGGTAGCTCAAACTCTTGATTCAGGAACTGACAGAGGTTAAATATGCAGTGCGTAGCTTTTTGTTCCGAGAATGCAAAATGTCCTTCAACAACGATGCATTTCTGAAGGTCTAATGAAAAGATGGTGAGAATACGCTTTTCAGTGCATTGTACGGATTGCTTCAAGGTGCATTAAATGCAAAAAAAATCTAGTATCGGTAGTTCAGTGTACTTGTAGAAGTATGGTTTGATGTAAAAACATTTGCCTTGTTTAGGAATATTCATGCAGCAGGACTTGATTTACACTTTTCGTTCATTCCTGTATACAGGTTTGCACCGTTTAGCGAACACATTACATTCTGAAGCAGGATGTAGATCTAAAGGGATGTTACTGGACATTACCATAGTAGTGCTATGTAGTATAATGACACTGTGATGTAAATATATAGAGTATTTCCACAGGAAAGTGTGCAAACGATACATAAATCCACCAGAGATAATACAGGAGGGGAAAAACTGCCATCTATACCAATGTATTCCAATTATTTTACTTGAAACCCTGGTATGATTATCTAATAATAATAATAATAATAATAATACACTGTCCCTGGCCCACACAAACACATACTGAATAAATAAAGTAATTACCAGCATATTTTAACTGGCCAAAATACAACAAAAATTAGTTTTTCCTTTTCCCTTTTTTTCCCTATTTTAATTTTTACTTAACATATGCCAATTCAGAGCACCTTGGAGCAGACAAAATCTTGTGATATTTGAGTAAATGAGTATTACATATTCATTATAATTCCAGAAACTATTTTAATGTACTGTTATCAGAAGAAACAGAGACGAGAACCAGTTTATATAGTTATAAGTTAAAGAGAATTTAAGTTATATAGAATTCTGTAGATTTAATAGCTCCCTGTTCTATAAATATAACAATGTGCCTGACTGTCATCTTATTGGTTGAAAACGCCAGACCATAATTTCATCTTAATATTAACGGTGAAACCCAGGGGGGGGGCACATACTTTACCTACTTTCCCCACACATTTTTCATGTGTATAATCAACAATTTTACAAATGTTTTACTTAAAAATCTTCTGTCTAGTAGAAGTTAAGCAGCACTTTATGTTTGTCAAGGTGTGATAGTCTGAGACCGAAATGGCTGTTTTAAACAGATGACACTCAACTCTATTTCACTTTCCTCCTTCCATCGTGCTGATGATATCTAACTGCCTTTCCTATCATTTTTCCTGGATGGAAACCTTTCAACCTGAAACCTGTCTTGATAAGACAAAATTGATCAATTGTGCGCCAAAGCGCCTCGAGATGCTGAACCTCTCCATTCCTTCAGGCTGCTTCATAATTCTGACAGTATGCATTGGTCAAACCTGGGAAGGTGGCTGGGGATTAGATTCAGAGCTGTACAGTGAATACTGCTTCTACATTTTATAGAAAGATGTCATAACATTTGATTTATTTGATTAATTGAACTGAGATTTGTTTACAGAGTTTCTGAACTTCACCGAATACTAATGCATCAAGTTGTAGTGAATAAATGGCGTGATTGTTGGTAGCAGATGGGCTGGTATTTCTATAACTGCTGATCTCCTTGGACTTTTGCACACGGCTCTTACGTCTGTAAAGTTAACTCAGAATGTTGCAAAGTCCTGGTGCCCACTGCAAGTTTTCTCACATTGTTCATTGTTCACTTAATTCAGTTAAATAAACTATATATTAGTATATTAGCTATATTAGTAAAGTCAAAGTCAAATTTAATGATATAGCAATTTTTACAATGGAGCATCGTCTCAAAGTAGCTTTACAATATTATACTTGTCTTAAAAAGGCCAATCCCATATTGAGCAAGCTTAGGGCAACAGTGGCGAGGAAAAACTCTCGTAATGTAGAAGAAAGAATCCTTGGAAGGACCAAGACTTAATAAGGGACCATCCTCCATGGGTGGCCTAGATATTTACTGAAATAGTTGTTTGCATTTATAGTAAAAATTAATTTTAAAAGTAAATAATTACAATACCAATTTAAATATTGAGTCCTTAGTGGGAAGTCCCTGGAGGCACATCATCTCCTGATAACTGAATGATGGCAGGAGTTACTGCCCTCTGGTGTGGTCAGGGCATGGTGGGACTGGTTTCTGTTAATGAAAACCAGTAATTAGTAGTAGTTTATGACAGAATAGGCAATCTTCCAGTTGTTTTAAGTACAGATGATTTACATTAAGCGTATATAGTTCCGTAAGAAGACTACAGGTAAGCGCTGTTTAACCTTTAACGAGTGGGGTCTTGATATTATAACAAATTATAACAGGAAATAAAATTCTGTTGTTGTTGTTTTTTTTATTCCAGGTGTAAACAAGCTAAGAACGGCAAATACAATGTACAGTACTGCCTGGTATTATTACAGTATACAGTGCTGTACTCAACTCTAATGACCATATTTCACTTAATTATAACTTATTTGTAATATTTCATTGCATAGACTGTACATGTCCATTACTGTATTTTCTATAATGCGTATAAATTTCCATAAATTAAAAAGGCCTGCGCTCCACTCGTGTTTTCAGCAGCATCTCTGAGGCAGTTACGCATGATGCACGCAGTTCTGTTGTAAATATTACCTTTGTATTTACATCATAAAATGCACAAAAGTCATCTTAGTGACACTAGCTGCCATATCAGTGTTCTAAGATAATTTTTTTTAATCTTGCTTAAAGTCAAGCCAAGACAGATTTCTTTATATTTGCGCTTTTTACAATGGAACATTGTCTCAAAGCAGTTTTTACATCGGTAGTAGGTTATCGTCTATGGCCAATCCCAAATTGAGCATGCCTAGGGCAAAAGGGGCGAGGAACAACTCTGTACTTTTTAAGGAAGAAACATTGTGCGGACCAAGACTCAAAAGGGGCCCATCCTGCTTGTGTGGAACACAACACTGTATGTGCAAATATCTGAAACTACTGTTACTTACTAACTGAAGCTATCTTGGCCCACACTAGATTAGCCTTAACAAACTTTGCGACTACGTGTACTACGTCTAGTCAATGTTCAAAGTTCTGTTTCCCAAAATGTCAGGCAGCTCATAACTGTATTAGATGAAGAGACTGAAATGACTGTATATAAAAAGCCTTATTATAGTTCAAACTTCATTTATAGTTTAAACTGGAAAAGCAGCATGACGACTACATGACAGCAAGCTGTCCTTATTAATAGGAGACAAGCCGCGCGTGTTAGCACTGGATAGGCCATTTTCTTCTAGGCCATTAAAAGCCTCTTGCAGCAAATCAGCTTTTCTTCCATTTTTCTCTAAATCTTTCACTTTTTTTTTTTAAAGGTAATTGTGATCTGTTAGTTGTTGTTGACTCATATTATTGAACCCTCCATCCAGACCTCCAACAAATTACTGTGATTGGACAGTGATTATATTTCATTGTGCACAAATACCTTGCTCCTTGAAATTTGTTTGTCGTTAAACAAATGCACATTATTCGTTTGTAGTTTTAGAAACCAAGCCACGTTAAGCCAATGTAATTCATCTTTGAATTTTTATTTTGTGAAATGTAGTTTGCATTCTTCAGTCTGATGTGGTTTGAATTTCAGCTAAATGATATTAATGTAATTTACATAAATGTATACCAAAAAACACAAATACCGCCCTATCTGACTGTATATACACTGTATTAGAGGAGTTAAAGTGAGTTTTGAAGGCGTAATCATATTACCATATTTACCCATCTTTTACCAGGTACCAATAATATGGAGCTGAATGCCTGATTCTTAACAAAATATTAACTCAATTAAGTTTTTAGGTGGAATTAAATAATTTATCCAGGCCTCCGTGCATGGCATCCAAATGGCTTTATTCTCTTAGGAATTTTAATCTGCATTATGAGCTATTTTTCATCTTGTCACTTAAGGGCACACAAAACACACACACACACACACACACACACACACACACACACACACACACACACACACACACACACACACATTATAGCCTTTGATTATTCTGACTTGAAAATGATGCCACTTTGCTCTCTTCACATTTGCAGTGAGCATGACTTTGTGTGTGATTGCATATGTGTAACTGTATGTGTTATACATTAGTGTGTGTTTGTGATGTACATGGATGTGTGCATGTATGTGTGGTATTTCTTCTGTAAATTCTGCATTACACTAATGGCATCACGTTCTGGCTCCGGAGCGAGGGACGAGAGAAAGCCTCCTAATGAAAAGGTAATGACATGCTGTCCATTGCTGTAATGGCCAATTATCTCTCTCACTCGTTTTTCATCCTCCACACACACACACACACACACACACACACACACACACAGACATGCACAGATTCCAGATTGCTCAGCTAACAGCCAGTTGTTTTAATGATGACACTTTTTTTTAACCATTTTTCTTTCCTCCAAGCACTCATGTTTTAAGTGGAAAGGTCAGATCAAGAAGTCTTTGTTTTTGTGTTTAAGAGATTTGTAAGTTGTTTTTTTTGCCACATGTTCAACTCAAATGGCAGCACAAACGAGACTCATCAGTGCACTCAGTGTTCAGAATGAAAAATATTTGCTCCAGCCAAGTGCTTTCTTCCTGTTCTGAATTCATCAACTGATGGTTCAAATACATTACATGTGTTATATGTTACAGTGTCTTAATACATTTGTTTAAACCATTTACAGTCAGCTCTAGAGGTATGGTCACCCTGGGAAAATCTGGGTTAGTAAAAGTTCTAATAAGCCTTATTTTAATCTGAAAAATCTGACCTTCAAACACAAAACAGTCTTCACAGTCCCAAGAGTAGAGCATTTTTGAAAATCTATAGGTGGATCACACACTGTGCATGCAAAGCAACAAACGTATTTTTCTGAACTAAAAGCATTAATGATACATTTTCAGGCCAGGAGGTGGAGTTACTGAACACTGACTGTCAGGATGCTCATAATTTTGCATTTGCCATCCATCCGTTCAATTGTGGCTTTATTAGCACTTAAAAAGTGTAAAGTGGAAATGTTGTTTCATACCACAGAGAATCAATTGCTCCTTTCCTCTCCATTGCTGGGTACTGCATTGAACGTCTCCATAACCTGCAACACCCTGGTGGTTCACCACATCAGTCTAGCAATCCTTTGTTTTTTTCTTTGTTTTTTGCCACATCCTAGGTTCTTTTTCTTATATACATTGACAAAAAAGCAACTCACCCAGATAGACGTGTCAGATTGCTGCAAAACTCAGTTCCGTCTCAGGCAGATGTAAATGATTACAGGTGTGGTCATATCAGACGCTGGTTCTTGCCACAGAATGGTAGGAATTTGCTTCTGCCACTGTCCTATAAAAAGGCTCTTGTGTGCTACTTTTGGGTAGAGTACCTCTTGGTGAGAGATTGTTGACTGCTAGATTTGCCTTTATGACAGACTCAAAGACATGTTGCCCAGTTGACAGAATTTGAGAGGGCATTACTGGGCTGAGAGAAGAAACATGGTCGTTTGGCCAAAATGCTTGCCATCTAGGTCTAACTGTTAGGAGGTGTTTCCAGACACCTCTTTCCACATCTCTGCCCCAACCATTTGCGGGTGCTCTGCGGAAGGAAATTTGTTGTCATGGTGCACAATATGTGTCCTGCCATTGACAGTGAGTCGCCATTGCCTTTGTGTGCAGCGGTGTCACGAACAATAAACCTGGACTGTTCGGGATCCAATGATGGTCAGGTTTGAGTCCCTTTGCAGTGGACTGATACACTGGCCCAATTGTGTTCCACTGTTGGTGTGAGAATATAAGGAACATAAAAGCTGGCATTTTTTAGCAGGATAACGCTCGCCCAAGCACTGCAGTGGTTTTTCAGAAATGTCAACACCGGATTGTAATACGTCCTTGGCCTGCCCATTCAACACATTTATCACCAGTGGTGATAATGTTACCAGCTTGGATGCCTGCTTGGGCAAACTACCAGTAGGCACATTTTACAGTAAACAATACATAACCTGTATGCCTCCATGCCCAACTATCTAGAGGTGGCAAAGGGGTCCTAGAGCGTCCTATCAATTGTACCAGTAATCTGTGGAGCTGTGGTGACAGCACTAACCACTTGTGCCACCATGCCACCCACATACTAGGTTATCGAAGAAGGCAGTCTTGGCTTATGCTCAGAGCAAGAAACAGTTATTTTGTATATCACATACAAATTGGTGCAGCTGCTTAGATGGCAAGTTCCCCAGCTAATTTTATACGAGTTGGACAGTCGCCATCACCTTCTTGCCTCAAAACCAGCACCATCTTAGTTTCACTTATTAGCTTCAAAAACATTCTTGGCATAAGTAAGTTTTTGTGAGTCATATCAAAAGACCTTTTCTAAGAGACCTAAAACTACGAGTCTAAAACGTGACATCTAGTCACCATTTAGACATGTGATACCATGCTGATATTTTTTATTAGTGATAGAGATAAATCTGTTATACAAGTCATATAACAGTTTAAGGAGGTGAGGCCCTAGAAATAAATATTATTTATATCTCACTGGCATAATGTTAATGTTACCTAATGTATATGTATCAGTAAAGCAGGTAGGCGGGAGAGAGAGATGGTGTTGGAGGTGGCATAGATGATACAGATGGACTGATGATTATGGAGGAAAGGTGAGGCAGAAAGGTACTGTTGTGTAAATGTTAAACTCATATTTACGCTGATAATGTTCCAGTAGCAGAATGTCATACTATTGCTGGTTTGACCATTTTAATGTGTGTGAACAAAGGATCATTTGGCCTCCAGGGTTCAGAAACGTGTCATAACGAGTGTGCATATGTGCACTTAATAATCCAATAATTGCAGAAAATCAGTTTTTCTTAGTAACCCTATCGAGTATACGTGCAGTTGGGTAAACAGATGATGGTAATGCTCGTGGTTTACAGTAATCGGAGTATTACTTTGCAGCCGATACAAAGGAATGGGCATACACTTCAAGCTTACTATTATTTTATTATTTTTACTATTATAACTTTATTATTCAAATCCTTCATTTGCTCGCTATGCTACGTTTTAGTGTCTCCCCAAAAAGTGTTTGGCTGCCGCTTTGCCAATGCTGAATTTAATTCCAGGGTTGCCAGATCCCACATGAAAAACAAGCATTAAAGTCTATGAAAACAAGCCTGAAAGAACATTAACTACAAAACAAACTCAAAATCCTCAACAATCCACCTGCAATGTGAAAGAGTGACCACTCTATATTAAAAATAATATATACAGTCGATTCCGGTTAATGGGACCACATCTATAGGGAACGTACAAACAAGAACTACTGTTGCTTACAAACTTCGTTCATTGCAAAATACATTTGCAAAAAGTTTTTCGAAACGATCTACAACACAATGTATAGGTAAAAACAAGTAAAAAGTTTTTACTAAATTCCAATCAACGTTTGAAAAATGTATCCAGTGTGATATGATGCGCTTTAGCTGTGGCTAAGTGGCTTCTTTTTTTGTAGTAAATGGAAATGTTAGGCAAAGACCTGAAGGTGGCAGTAGAGGGTAGAGTTTTCGGGTATTGATGCCAGAGACAAAGACTGTCTTGGGATTTTACATACAGATATTACATACTGTACACGTTTTTGGTCCCATTAAGCGGAATTTTGGTCAAAATAAGCGAAAATACCATTACATGTATATAACAGGATTTGTTTCGGTACTTTAGAATTTGGTCTGAATAAGTGGCTGGTCCCATTAACCGGTGGTCCAATTAACTGGAATCGACTGTATTTTCCTTTCATTTTTAGAAGTTGAAAAGCATCTTGTAGAAATATTGGAGAGAGACAGAATCAGGGAGGAAGCAAAAATAAGAAATTACACTTAAGAACCAAGGCCTGAATTCCATAACTACTAATGTTTATAAGGGACTTTATGGAAAAGAATAAAAAGATAAGTGGACCTGGCAACTACATCACAGTTCATTTTAATGACAGCAAGTTTGAAATATACTCTTATGTCCTCAAAACTGACACTAATAAATACATAATTTCAGTTATTTTCCTAATCAGCTACACAGATATTGTGATTTATCATAGGGGATTGTCGTGCTATAAATAGAGATGACAGAATCTCTATGTAGTCAAAAACATATAGTGATAATATTTTATTGTGAGATGTCATCCCTGTTGTGTGTGTTGTGTGCTGTCCAGCTTGGTTTTGAACATCTTTTTTTAGGCTGCTGGACATGACCACAGAGGCATGAGTAGAGCAACAATTATGCTGAGTACTAGCTCATAAAAAATTTGCTGATTATCTATAATATTGACCCTTTTATCTTGTGAAACTAGGTTGATTACATCAGGATGGTGTAATGGAGTGTAGAAGAATTGAGAAGAACTACATTATAATGTTACATGGCATGTGCAATATTGTAGATGGAAAAATTGAAATAGTGCAGGTAATTCACTTTTGAATGAGTTGTTATTTGGTCTCATTTAAATGTAAATCACAGAAGCTGAGCAAAGTTATGAGAGCCCGTGTGTGTGTGTGTGTGTGTGTGTGTGTGTGTGTGTGTGTGTGTGTGTGTGTGTGTGTGTCCCTCTCTGAGATTGGAAAAGGATTAAGCATCTCGACCCAGGGGCACATCAGTGGCAAATAGACAAATTCGTTTTCTTCTGTGTATATTTTTCTTTTCAGTTTTTTTCCAGTCCATTTTTCCCCTCTCTTGTATTCTTTACTTTTTATTTTTCATTAGTGAAAGCTCTATTATTCGACTGGGGATTGATTTTGCCCTTGTGCCTCAATTTTAAGAATGTAAGATGAGCAACAATAAAGAGAGGTAAGGTGAAAAGACGTAAGAAAGAGTGACTCAACTTTTTTTATCACTCGGATGTTTGTATTTGGAAGAAACATTAATAAATATATTAGTTATTTTAAATGTTTTTCCCTCTCGGTCTATTAGTTATTTGTGCAGTACTATTTATTTTGAGATAAAGGCAAATGCAACTCTCAAGGATTAGTCCAACAAGGTTTTAAGCGGCTTAATCAAGATTAATCAATCTCTACCCCTTTAAATAATGTCCTGAAGGACATCCAGGTTATCCAACTAAAAAACTGGCCATGGTTCATCTGACTCTTTCCATACTACTCTCATTTGAGGTCTCATTTGAGGATGTGAAACGCGTTAGCTAGGCTGGAGCTTTCATTCATTCATTTTTTATAACTGCTTAATCCTGGTCAGGGTTTCTGGGGCCTTACTGGCAGCACAGGACGTGTGGAGGAAGCTAACCCCGGCTAATGGTCTAGTCCATCACAGAGCACATGCGTTATCGATGTAACAATACACTCTGCTCCCGATTCGATTTACAATACTGGGTTCACAATAAGATTTTCTCACCCTTATAGCAATATGTATAACAGTAAAGTGGATATTGTGTAGATAGCATTCCGCTTGTGTATCTCTATTAAGTATCATAATTAGTCTGTGTGGCTATGGCTACGTTTGGTTTAGCAATACAGTGTCCCCTCGCCACTTCGTGGTTCACCTTTCGCGGACTCGGTACGTCGCGGGTTTTCTAAACGATATTAATAGCAAAATATGTGCGGATTTTCGCTGTTTCGCAGGTTTTTGTGAAACGCGATCTGCACATGCGTAGTACGTGTGGTATAGTTCATGTATACATATACATGTATTTGATTAACTTTTACATGAAAAAATTACAAAATGTATCCAAATATGTTGAAAATATGAATTCTAACAATAAAGGAATGTTATAAATCATAAAATATTACGATTTACAGCAAATAGAGTATTTACTCAGCGGATGAATGCTCACCAAATACGAGAAGTAAGTCTAGAGCATCGCCCGTCCGAGTCGCTACTTACCGACATGACAAGTTTTTATCTGCAATTTTGTGTTCGCTGAAAGTTTAATTATAGACTGAATTCATTCAAGCCCTACGATGCCACCCAAACGTTCTGCAAGTTCTACGGCTAAAGCAGTGTATAAATACTTGAATAAACATAGCGTTTCTCGAAGCACTTCTCGGATTTTCGTTTATCACGAGTGGTCCTGGAACGTAACCAAACGTGGGAACACTGTATAGACAGGTCATGTGAGATTTTTTTATGCTGGTCAAAATTCACTGTCCCATCTGCAAGTCTGAAATGACTGAGGAGCCAACGCCAAATTAAAAACATGTGGCTATGTCTAGTCACAAGCTGGAGCTACCCCTTTCAGATTATTAATCTCTGTAGTAGCAGCATTTGTTCTAATCTGTGACACCTCCGTGTCTTAAGTAGCTCTAGACGTTTTTGTTCTTTTTTATGCTTGTACTATGCACTGTACACTACTGACAGATCAATATATTGCAAATTACAACTCATACAATGTTAAGTGACACAGTCTAAGCAGTTGAGGGCTAAAGACTTCAAAGGACTAAAACAGTCTTAACTTGCTGGTCAATAGCACTATAACTTAATGCACTTTATATTGGTTTTACTACTTCATACTGGTCCCACTTTTAATTACAGCACTAATACCGCTTTGATGTTTCCAACTATAAAAATAGAGTAGAGCAACGCACAAATGGATCACAAGCATTCCATATTGATCATTGTGATAAAATATCTACAAATAAAGCTCCTCTATTATTGACCAAAATTCATTTGAAATGGTTTTCAACACCTATATTGTCCGACTGTAAAAAAACCCTCCCTTCATATATGAAGTTCATGATCATTGAGGATGTGAATCTTATCTACTCCAGAATCCGAAGTGCTATTCAAATCTCTTAATAATATAACAATTATTTATTGTAAACAAGTCTTTACTGGCACAGCGTCTATATTTGGAGCATGCACAAATAAACAGAAAGCAAATCCCATTATGATTAACGTCAACGCCACAATCTCCCTGGTACAAGTTCTACAGCGTTGGCTTGCTGTTTCAGAAAACTCGCATTGGGAGAAGAACTGGAGCAGAAACTAGTAGGCAAGGCTGTAATCGAAATTTCACTCTGAAATTCCGCTCTCGCTTTAGTATTCTCAGTTCAGACATGTAACCTGACTTCATGTTGTTTCAAAACAACAGTTAACCCTCCTAAGGATTATAATTGATTTATTATACGCATGTGCGCAAAGAGCATGTGCTACACTAAGCAGTACAGTCACTAATATGCTACCAGTACTAAATATTAGAGATGCAACGATCAATCAACCTGCGATTCTGTGCACAAATGGCACCACACAACAGAGCCACGAGCACAGCTACACGTGACAAACACACTGCCTTCATTAACATTAATTCACAATTCGATTGCTTTTACAGAACAGTTGCGCGCACACGCCGATGACGAGGACGCGTTACGTTTCAGTTGTGCTTCAACGCTACTTACGAGAGTGCGCTTCTTACTGTGTATCACAATATTAGTAAGAGAAGTGTAATGTAGTGTTATTTAGGTAATCCTGGTCCTATTTAGGTAAGCCATGGTCCTGTTTCATCATGGTGAGCGGGTGCTGTTTGCAGTTTACATAAAAAAAATTACCTGTATGCAGTCATGTATAATTCTTGGACAGAATAAAATCTGAATCTGCCAGTCACATGCTTAAAAAATCAGAATTTAAAAAATTGGTGCAATATGTGCATCTCTGTTAAAAACAGTCAATTCCGGTTAATGGGACCACATCGGAACGCGATCGTTTTGGTCCTAATAACTGGCTGGTCCGATTAAATGAACATGACCTATGTTACAAGACGGGACGTGCTATGTGACATATTAAATGTTTATTAAACCTTTATTGTGCGATTTACACGTATAGCGAACGTACAAACAAGAAC
>JAVSBV010183511.1:0-13089 GCA_033117975.1 Parotocinclus spilosoma | reverse complement strand
TTTTGAGGAAAAAGATTAATTTAATACAATTTGGAATAAGCCTGTAACGTAACAAAATGTGGAAAAAGTAAAGCGCTATACTTTCCGGATGCACTATATATATATATTACCTATATAAAAAGGCAGATATTTATTTGATTATTTATTTATATGGTTTTTGGAATATGCTAAATTGCTTTCATTTGCGTTGTTATTAAAAAATATTGGAATTAAATTCATCCTGAATTTGTTTCAAGTAGTCACATGGTAAAAAAAAAAACCCTGTATAGAAAAAAAAGAATCGAGATGCATCGATAACCGTTGCTCTCTGAATCATATTCGAATCGAATCGTGAGGTGCCTAGAGATTCCCTCCCCTAATTAATACATTACAGAAGTCAATTTCTTTGAATGGAAAAAAATAATTCAACAAAAACGACCTTGTTCTAACAATGTAAAATATAAGAACATGCAGACACTGATCACTTTATTATGTTTACCACTTTGTTTCTACACTCTATGTCAATTTGATCCGTTTAACTTACCTTATAGAATCACTTTGTAGTTCTACAATTACAGACTGTATTCCGTCTGTTTCTCTACTTAGTGTGTTAGTTTCCTTTACTTTGCTGTCTAATGATCAGCCCTGCAGTTGCACTAATGCGGTGGTCTGTTAGGGTTTGTTTTGCAGGTACGATTGGATGACACACAGCAGTGCTGCTGAAGTTTTTCAGCACTGTCTTCACTCACTGTGCACTTTATTAGACATCTAAAGTATTACTCCACCCAGTAGATGTTAGTTCAGAGACAGCAGCGGATTTTGCAGTTTGTGTTAGTCATTCTCCAGTCCTTCATCAGTTCTCAGAGGACACAGCTTACAGGATTCTGGTATCTGGATATGGAGTAAAGGGGGCTAACAAAGCATGTAGTGACACAGATAAACTCCAGTTTATTACAGTAAAGTTCTTCTGTATAGTAATATTAATGATATTGACAGCAAGCACCAAAACAAGGAGGAGTAGAAAATATGTCTGGCTGAAGCCAGTGAATTCCAGATTAGGCTCCAGAACCTCCCCTGTGACTCTTATCAGGAAAGGCGGAGGAAAAACAGGATGCTTGGTTTTGCTTATTTTCCTCATGTCTTTGTGGCATTACAACATTGTAGTGTAACTTCTCTTACAGAATTTTTTAATATGATAGAAAACCCATTCGGTATCCCCCAATGGAGCTCATTTCACAGACTGAATACCATTGCTCTAGAAGGATGTGGATTTTGCACATGGAGATGCAATGTTTTTCCTCTTAACAGAATGCCAGGGATTAGATCATATACACTTTTGTTTAGTGTAAGCATTGTGTATATATTGTCCACACAACCAGTACACTGCTGTCAAGCATATTTTATGTTTTTGATAGCACACAGGATAAAGGATCTTCAAAACAAATCAAGGTGGTCTGGTGAATCAAAGCCTTGGGGGCAAATTGGGTGTGTTCTGACAGAATGCCAAAAAACAAAAGCTTGATTACAGGTTAATGAGGCTAATTTGATTAAAAAGCTATTCAGTTTGGATTCTAGGGTATACTGACTTTATGCAATACTCACCTATAGAGATCTGTTGCTGTTTTGGATTTTGTGAATGTGTGCCTTTTTCTGTATAATGTGTAACATCTTTAAAGCATTTTTCAAGAAAATGTTCTTAGCACAATCCAGCCAGCAAGGTAGAATGGTCCTTCATTAATTATTTATATAAGTATTAAATAAACAATACTGACAGCACAATAAGTATTGTTATCAAAGTAAAGTTAAAATATAGAGTGAAATAGAAGAACAATTTAGAGTAAAATTCAGTAGCCACCTTATCTGCAGATTTGCTTTCATAGATTCCAGATCAAACTCATTAAAGAGAAAATATCCAAAAATATATATATCATGTGCACTGCCATTTGTCACATAGTAGCGGTTTTGGTGTTCAATCAAAAATATGTATTACATATAGCTTTAGTATTAGTTTCAGGTATTTATGTATTTCAGAAAGTCTTGGATTTATATGGTGGGTATACAATAAAAGGGAATATATATATATATATATATATATATATATATATATATATATATATATACACATTCCAGTTCATATATGAAACATATTCCAGTACATTAATATGTTATGGCACCTATGACAAATATGAATATACCCAATACCAGAAATGTTACTACATTGGAATAAGTAGAAGAATGTAAAACAGAATACATTATTTACACATGTACTGTCCATTAGCATGAATCAAACAACATATACTTTTTTGAGCAAACTCTGATTAATATTTCCCTTCTATAAATTGTAATTCTGCTTTGCTTTCCCTCACAGGAATTTCTGTCTGTATATCCACATTCAGCCTTATGGCCATAGCAATTGAGAGATATAGTGCTATCTGTAATCCTCTAAAATCCCGCGCTTGGCAGACCCGCTCCCATGCTTACAAGGTTATTGCTCTGACCTGGGTTTTGTCCTTCCTCATCATGACTCCATACCCAGTCTTCTCTGCACTCGTTAGCTACACCAAACCCAACAATGTCACTGCACACATGTGCCGCCACGATTGGCCCAAGCATCAGGTGCAGCAGGCTTGGTGAGTCAGTTTGTTTCATAGATTTTGTATGTGTGCCTTTATGAAAGATTGATCTAGGCTGTGATATTCAGTGATATTGACATCTGGGTTTAGTACATACTCAGAGTGGAAAACTGCATGAGAGTAAAATTTGGTTTGTTTAAAACAGAATCATGTAAAACAAATGAAAGTGTGGTTCTTAAACCAGGCTGTATCACGCTTACCAATGTTAATGTGCTAATTTCCACTGGTGCTCAGTGGATACCAACCTTATTAATCCTAATGGCAGGACAGTGGCTGTTGATTACTAATTGAGTTGTCAGTTCAAATCTAGTCCATGGCAAGTGGTGAAACCTTGAACAAGATGTTTAACCTCGGATGTTCAGCTCAGTTGTAAGTTCCTATGCATTATCTAAATGTTTTAAATAAATAATGGTTTCTTTATTCATAGGCATTTACTTAATTGATCTTGTGGAAAACTGTACAAAATTAAACTCTCTTCAGCTTCATTATAAATAACTTTAGCTAAGGATCTCAACGCTGTAGTGTTCTGTGAGTCATTAAGAGACGCTTTGAAGAAATAGACTAAATCATTCTAAGTAGAAGACAAAACAGTTTTAGTCTTTCAGTAGAAACAAATTACTGTCATTAGTTTTAATCAAATACGTATTTTTATGCCTTAACTAACTACAGATATCCTGTGGAACTTACAGTGTCAGCCTTTTTCTGTTCACTTCTAAAATGTGCAGATGAAAAAAGTAAACGTGTCTAATAAATTCCAACTGTAATGTTTATTGTTACAAAGGAAATGTCACCTACAGCATAGAGTAAACACTCTTATTTGGACAAATTACAACACATACAATCTTACAATGTACAGAGGTTCTTGAATGTTTGCAAACCCCTCCATATTTCTGCATAAGTATGACCTGAACGTCTTTAGATTTAGATTTTTCAGATCTGTTCACTCTCTCTTATTTGGTGTAACAACCTGTGTGCTTTGGGCCACTTCTTCCTGAGATTCAGAATACTAATAGATATTATGGCATTTTCCTTTAAAATTTCCTGCTATAATTTAAAATTCATTGTTTCCCCAATGATAGCAGGCCTCCCCTGCACTGGGTGCAACCAAATAGACCCAAACAATCCTACTACCACCATGCATGTTTTTCAGAAAGTTATATTCATCAATTCAGAAATTGTTTTCCAGCACCCTTGTAGCTTTCCATGTGTTTTTAGCTAATGAAACTCTTTCTAGATATGTTTTTTTTTAAATCTTTTCCATAAGTAAGCACCAAAAACATTTTTTAAAATTAATTTACCCTATTGGGTTCTCTTTATCTACTTTTAATTTGTGTGTGTGTGTGTGTGTGTGTGTGTTTGTGTGTGTGTGAGAGAAGCTGATGTTTTAGACCATGTATATAAACATGTAAAGGTTTCACAAGATTTCAAACACCACTGTACAAGCAATTGAGGTTTAAGGGTCTTTCTCAAGGGCCCAACTGTGGCAGCTTGGCAGTACATTGTAAAGTACTAATGGTTCTCTGTGTTATCGTTTTATATCCCAGGTGCATCCTGTTGCTTTTTATTCTGTTCTTTATACCTGGAGTTGTGATGATCATTGCTTATGGGCTCATCTCTCGGGAGCTGTACTGCGGAATACAGTTTGAGCTAGAGCAGAAAAAAGGCCAAAGCGGTGAGACAATATGGGTTTTTCTACCATATCTTTCCATCTACTTCATTTTCTTCTTTTTAAATGTTTTTTTTTTAAACAAAGTTAAATCTTATTGCTATTTAAACTAGAATTTAGAGAGCTTATCTTTCTTGGCATATTAAATGGGAATAAATGCTTCCTGTATGGATGGTTTTGGAACATTGGGTCTTAATAGGCATACATAAATGCAGTTTTTACAAAATGCGACTTTCAACAGACCACACAAATGTAATGTGTATTTTTCCCATACTACTGTCCTTCCTTTTCACCAAATGTGTTTGTTTAGTACTATACATATGTATGTCCATTGCATTATGTAATATTAGAATAGTTCATGTTGCCATTTTTTTTTTCTTATTTCTCAGACTTGTCTCACATTTATTAGTATTTGCATTCTGATTTCTGATTTCTGATTTCGGTTTTTGGGCAATCCCCTCCTGGGATTATGTATTTTTCTAGTTTTGGGAAATTTTGCATGAACCCATCCCATGCAACTAAATTGGATTGCTGTTGGTTGGTTCCCAAACCATATTATATATTGTATACTGTATATTCTAATATGTATATTAGTGTACTAAACAGTGTGTAAAAAAGCACCAATGTGACAGTGCAAGCATGTGTTATTTAAGAGAGAGCCAACTGTGCCGACTTCAGGGATTAGCAAGTTTTTAGCACTGTGAGAGTACTAGTAGATAAAAAGCAGACTGAAGAAGAAAAGAAACTGAGGTGGAGATTAATGTTAGGAGCAGAGTCCTGGGTAAAGCAATTCACCCTTTATCAAGAGTCAGTGAGTGTACAGTACTTATCAGAGCTGTACATGGGTCTGTGGTTTTAATAAATGTATTTTGTTCAAATCTCATGAAACATGAAAAATAAGAAAATAAATACAAATTTATTCAAACACTCAAGGATAACACTTATAGTTACAGTCCAAAATAAATATTGGGGATTAATACATTAAAATTAGGGAACAACAACAACAACAACAACAACAATAATAATAATAATAATAACAGTTCTTCTTCTTATTATTATTATTATTGTTGTCATTGTTGTTATTTATTATTATTATTATATTCATATAATGTATCTTTACAGTTTGACTTCTACTCTTTTGGACTCATTTATTTCATTTTAATTATCTTATCAATTTATTTTCTTATCCAACTTTTAATTATGTTTTTTGTTACTTTTTTTGACAGACACATGCATACAAACCATTTTCTCCAAGTATTTACAATCACTAGTCATTTCAAATAATAGTTTGTATATAATAATAATAATAATAATTGCTTTATTTACAAAAATATGAGGGCAAAAGTGTATTCACTTTTGTGAGATACTGTATATCACTATACACGATACTGTGTGATTTTTTTTTTTTTTTACATTTCGTAAATTAGACTTTTACATGTATTGAAACATCATTTTGACAGTTGGCAATTTTCAGCAAACAATAGCCTAATATTTTGAGAGATAATGGATGTTATTACGGTTAGATGGATGGATAAATGGATGGATAGATGGATGGATGGATGGATGGATGGACTGACAGACAGACAGAGATAGACAGGGAGATAAACAGTGAGATAGGGTATTGCTGAATTGAAAGAGAGCACTAATTTGAAGGGATGTCTATGAACGTTTCACCATCTTGGGTATACTCTGCATTCTGTGGTTTATTATGTGCTTTTATATATTATTTCATATTTCTCTAGGCAATGCCACCATCTCGTCTGGCCTTGATCATGGTGATGGCTGCTACGTTCAGGTATTGAAACGACCCAACTCTATGGAGATGTCCACTGTTTCCATAGCAGGCTCTGCCAAGATGGATCGTCCTCGCAGCAACACCTCAGAATCCAAGCTTGTTGCCAAAAAGCGTGTGATTCGCATGCTGATTGTCATAGTGACCATGTTCTTTATCTGCTGGATGCCCTTATATTCTGTTAATACCTGGAAGGCCTTCCATCCACCGTCAGCCTACAGAGCTCTCTCAGGTGCCCCCATCTCATTTATACACCTCCTGTCCTACACTTCTGCCTGTGTGAATCCCATTATCTACTGCTTCATGAACAAACGCTTCCGCAAGGCGCTGCTCGCCACCTTTTCCTGCTGCTGCCGGTCATGTCGTATGCAAGGCTTTAAAGAGGGAGATGACGATGCCACTGCTACTGGGGCATCTTTGTCAAGGTTCAGCTATACCACTATCACCACCACAGGGCAATACTGATCTGCAAAAAGGGTTGTGTTTGAATTATACATTGCTGCCTAATATGAATGGAGTATTTTTTGTTTTGAGAACTGTATTGACAGTTGTATTACTTGTTAGAATATATACATTTAATACATAACCGGTATTGGAATGTTTACTAGTGTGTCTATATAATGAATCTTGGTGGACTTATTATTATTATAATCAAATGGTCAAATATCTCACTGCAGTATCACACTGGTGAACAGTTCAGTACAGCATGTAAAATAGACCTAATAGACACTCACTAAAGCTTGTGTGCCAGAAAACGTGTATGGTTTAAAAAGATAGGTCAAAAGACAGTGGCTAATTATACAAATGACATAGAGCACATCATTTTGCACCATGGCTGGATGCCTGGGCTTCACTGGCAGAGAATGGAGTATGAACAGGTGCATTTTGCATAGCAAAAGGGCATCTCATTGTTTTTGAAGGGCTTGATGATCTCTCAAAGTAAATCAGGAACGTGACTGTACACCAAATTCAATAAATCAGAATCAACAAGTCTTACAATTTCTATGGCGCATTTGCAACTAATAATATAAGACTTTATATACAGGTATGCACCGTTTAATGTCCATCTGATCAATGTCTATTTGTTCTAACATCCGAGGACATAAGAATTATACAGTCATACCTCAGCACATGACCTGCCTTGGCAATCATCATTTGTTTGCACTTGGCACACTTGCTTAATCCTAAATTTGTATAAGTAGAGACTCGTGTCTCGTTTCAGCCAAAACATAACCAGCCAATACCATGTCAGTATCACAACAGCTCTCGCTCAGTATAGATCTTTTTCTCATGTCTTTATTTTCTATTATTCTAATCTACAGTACAGTAATCTTAGTACAAATAAGTAAGCATTGTCCTAAAAAGGTTACGAATAGCAGCCAACAGGAAACACAGTACGATACTTTCCTGCTTACACTGGGCATCAGGTGTTCAGCTTCACCATGAGTTTGCTTAAACACTTTGTTTTTGTTGTTGACTTTATGTAGTTTTAGTTTAGTATTATAGTTTAATACGTTATGTATTAAACTACATTTTTACACGAGCAATTCAATAAGTTATTTGAAAACATGTATAGAAAATAAAAATAAAAGAATAATTTTAAGCATAGAAAGGTAAGGCTACTCTATGATATATACATTATATATTAAGCTACTCGGTTTACACTACATGCATCTTATGATGGATTTTTTTGGAACATCTCTTCATCGTAAGTCAGGCAGCTCCTGCATAATAGAACTGCATTAATGCATGTAATGCCTTATACTGTGTGGGTTTACTGGGGATCTGGAACAGATTAGTTCAATTTACCTTATTCCTTATGTAAAAATATTTTTTGGTACAAAGTGGAACAAATTAAGGATGAATACCGAGGTACAACCATACTCATTTCTATCTTTGTGTTTAATAAAACGTTCTGCACCAGAGTCTGCATCAACAATGCCGTCATTGCAGCTGTATTTCAGCTAATACACTGCTCACAAAATTAGGGGATATTTCATTTTGGAAAATTGAATGATTCATTATTTTCATTATTTCATATGGAAAATAATGTTACCCACTAACACAGTGCTGCAGGACACTTAGTGGGTCCTGTTTGTCTGTCCTGTGTCCTCTGCATTACAAGGGGTGTAATCTCTAAATAGCAGGCACATATTCATCATGTGTACCACCATTTGTGAGTGCATGGTTTTTTTTACACTACACTATAATATCAGTAATCATTACCTCATAACTATTGACTGAATACAGCAGAACTGAAGGGTCTTAGTTAGGAAATCTTTCAAAATGCTATTTACTTCGGTTAATTTACCAGATCAGCATACATCCACCAGTTAGTGGTATAGGGTTGGATATACACTGCTCCCAAATATCATCCCCTAATTTTTGTGAGCAGTATATAATAACCCTTTGTTTTATGGGGATTCACAGGAAAGGATCATATAGCAGAGGCTGGCTGTATATAATAACTACATTAATATAGCTACAGTAATTTTTGGTGTGCATTTCAGTGAGTGTTTTATAAGTGTTTTGATGTGCTCATTTGTATAAATAAATGTTTATGGTTCAAAATAATTATAACAACTCTAAACGTTGTGTTATGGACAGTATCATGATAAGAGACTACTAGTTCTTGATAGTTTTCATTAGAAAAAAAAATAATATACAGGCTATAATATAAGGCACAGGCTACATTTTGGTTGCTCCCATCTTGTGGCAATCTGGTATAAAACACCTGGTTCACATTTTCCTGTTGTTGTTTTTGTCCATGTTGTACTTTATACCCTCACTGTCTGTAGCATAAGTAATAATTGATGGAGACCTTATGCTGTGGACTGCTGGTTGAGGCTGATCTCATCCAGAGATGTTTTTGTGCTCACAAGCTGAATCATGGCTGCTTTTATGTTGATGCTTTTATTTATGCAGATATTACATATGTTTGCATTCATCTAGTTCATACTGTATGTCATCATATACTATGTAATGTATTCAGAATAATAAAAAAAAAACTCTTGTCAGAATACTGTTTCTGGATTATTTAAAGTAAAACATTGGGCTGTTAGGATGTCAACCATGGTTCTTTCAGAGATGTTTTGTGCACCTGGGTTATTCACATGCTGTGCATGTAAGAACTTAAATAGTAAAAGCCAAAAACACAGTAAATTATTACAAAATGTTTTTTACACTTGGCTGAGGAAAAAATGTTGGATCTTGAATATGGACAAGATGTGGAAAACTGATTAAAGTGAGCACTGGCAAAACAAATGTGCAGCTGGTTTGACAGCAATAAACTATAGCATGAGTGAGGGTTGTCATTTACAAAATCCAGATACCTGACTGCTGTTGGATGGATTAGAGTATATGCTCGTTGTGCCTCCACCATGTCATATCGAACAATGTACAATGTATGAAACTTTTGGCTTTGCACCAAGTCAGAGATCACATACAGACATAAGTGTTTGTGCATGGGAAGGGGAAGGGGAAGGACAAACAGTGGATCCTCCCAAGACACTGAAACAGCAACCGCTACACAGCCCTACAATGAACTAGCATCCATTCTGTTGCAGACTTACAGCTGAACCCTGTGTGCAAACTTCACCCTAACCAAGAATTTTCCACATTTTATTTATAACAATCAGAAATAATGTTTTACCTATAAAAATGGACTTTATTTTATACCCCATAAAGAAAAGTGGAAACAGAATTTTAGTAAGTTTTGCTCATTTACATTTTTACATTTGCAGCATTTAGCAGACGCCCTTATCCAGTGCGACTTACAATTAATACAGTCTTACAATCCAAGCAATTGTGGGTTAAGGGCCTTGCTCAGAGACCCAACTGTGGCAGAGGTGGGATTTGAACCCAGGACCTTCTGGTCCATAGTCCAGTACCTTAACCACTAGGCTACCACAGTCCCATTGATTGGTCAGGATGTGCAGCGATGTCTGTGTGTGTACACTGAGCAGGAGGGCGGAGGGGGCCTGTATGACAGAGAACATGCTTCACACATAGAAGGAGTAAAAAAAAAAAAAAAAAAGTCTAAACACATCTTACACATGTGAAGACATGGTAGCAACATCTGTCCCCTCAGAGAGAATCTTTTCTAAAACAGGGCAGATGAGAACAGAAAGGAGAAACCGGATCAAAAGATGAGATCCTTACATACACTGTCACCTTGATGCTGCTTTTTCTGCATTTTCATTTAGATTGTGAGTGATAATTTGTTGATGTTGTGCTGTTTCCCCGTATATAGTTGCACATTTTACAAATAATGTACACAGTCAAAGATTTTATTTTTGTAGCAGTAATTTGCGTGTTCAGTATATAAATAAAGCCATATTAATAATACACATTTGATATAATGTATGGTTATGTATTGCATTAGTCATTACTTTTACACATCATTTGGTGATTAACTGATTTAAGCTACACAAAATCTAAGGAGCCACTTGGGAGCCAAAAGAGCCAGAATTCCCATCACTATTGTCTACAACCCCAAAATTTAAAAAAAGTTTTCATTTTTTCTGGCCAACTTTGGTCGACTTTACGGTAAAATAAAGCTGTGGGAGCTGATCGCTCATGATCAAACAAGCCTCTCTACCAGTGCTCTGTCTGGACCGTCTGGACTCTGTTTGCCATGGGACTGTGGTAGCCTAGCAGTTAAGGCACTCGACTCTGGACCTGAAGGTCCTGGGTTTAAATCCCACCTCTGCCAAAGCTGCCACAGTTGGGTCCTTAAGCCACAATTGCTTGAATTTTTAGAACATATCAGTTGTCAAGTCGCTCTGCATAAGGGTGTCTGCTAAATGCTGTAAATGTAAATGTGTGTGCCCTTACAAAACCACTGCATCCAACACCTCCTAACAGCTAGGTCAGAACAACCCAGATGGTCGAAATGACCAAAGCAGTCAGCAATCTCTTACCAAGAGGTACAATACCCAAAAGTAGCCTCTGAGAGCCTTTTTATAGGGCATCAGAAGAAACGCTTTTAAACCCTTTTCTGGTGAGACCAAGTGTCTAATCAGGCAGAATTGCATGCTAAATTTTGCAGAAATTCCACATTTTTATCTGAGTGCATTCATTTTTTGTTTGCGGGTGTAAGAACTGACCAAATGCACAGTGTGTGTGGAAACAATGCTAATGAATGATCGGTGAGTGTATGTATCAATGTAAGGATTTTATAGGAACCTGAGCTTTTTAAGAACTTCTATAATGAGACGATGGGACAACAACAACACCAATTTTATTTGTAAGCGCCTTTCAATGGACACTGTACAATAAGAGCAGTGATAAAAGGGGAACTTGGTTAAATTAAGTAAAATACAGCATTAAATTAAAAGGATTTAGGCTCAGCCATAAGCCAGCTACTGGGTGTACATGAGAAGATGTTTGATCCATGTGGAGTTGATGGAGTGATGAACTAACGACAGCTAGAGGATTGAGAAAGAGATTGTCTGACAGGCTTTGCCTGTTCCTGAGCCAATGAAAGAAGTTTTAAAGAAAGGAAATCACCTGAACCAAGATGTAGAGCTAAGTCAAGAAGAACACCAAAGATCCAGGCCATAGCTGAGACAGGAAGTGACTTCCATTAAATGATTAGGAGTGTCACTACGTCTCCCTCTCCTGTGATAGTGGACTGGGTCGCACTGAACAATTTTTCGACTCTCGCTATGACAAGTCAGTATATAAACATTGCGCCCTCCATCCTCCTAAAACATTCTATAATGAAATTATTTGATGGAGAACTTGGGTAACTGGCACCGAGCCTTGACTCCATCATGAACTCCATCACACACCTTTGAAGAGAGAAGCTTTTAGCAGCAGCAAACGAACACACTCCAAAAGAATACCCAGGGTTTCCGGATGCTTTATCAGAGCATTGATGTTGTCTGGAGTCTGATTTGTCTGAAGACGATTTAACAGCATGCTTCTGAAGTAGAGCAGCTGCATGCTAATCGACTGTTGTTATTTATTAATATCTCATTCAGAGGAAGTTTTCAGTAGAGGCTTTGCATCACTAAATCTGCCATAATAATAATAAAAGTTGCCTTAGTTTTATCATCAAAGCCATTCGAAGGAGGTCGGGTCTCTTTTTGTGTCTTGATCCTCCCGGAGATTCGTCCTTATAACGTTTAGGGAGTTTTTCCTTTCCACTGTTGCCCTAGGCATGTTCAGATTGGGATCGGTCCTAGATATTAGAATACAATCTGAAATTGTTAAGCTGCTTCGAGACAATGCTCGGTACAACCCAAATTCGAACAAAGTCGGGACGTTTGTGTAAAACCTAAATAAAACAGAATACAGAATATGGTGATTTGCAAATCCTTTCCAATCTATAATCAATTGAATAAACTAGAAAAACAAGGTATTTAATGTTCAAACAGATAAACTTTATTGGTTTTTTGCAAATGTTTACTCATTTTGAACTTGATACCTGCAACACGTTCCAAAAAAGTTGGGACAGGAGCAGCAAAAGACTGGGAAAGTAAAAATATTATTAATAATATCGGTATCCCAGGGTGGAGCGGCCTGGGTCCTTCCCGTGTCTGCGTGGGTTTACTCCAAGTACTCCAATTTCCTCGCACAGTCCAAATACATGCGCGATAGGTTAACTGATGTCTCTAAAGTGGCCCTTAGTGTGTGTGCCCTACAATGTGTGTGCCCTATAAACAACCCCGTCTAGGGTTGTTCCTGCCCTCGCGCCCAGAGTTGCCAGTTGAGCACCGGCCGACCGGCGACTCCCTGTGGATTAAGCGTAAGAGAATGGCTAGAATATAATAAAATGTTAAATATAAAAATACATACCACAAACTGGAAGTGGTATAACTAATATTGGTAGTATAATAAAAAATATAAAAAAGGAAGAACAAAAACATTTACTAAAATAAATAAATAGAACTGATATTATAATAAGATAAGGAACTAAATAGAACTGGCAATATAACTGTAAGGGTACGCGCCACGGCCGCTCCGGCGCGCTGCGACCGTCACGTGGCTTTGTTTTGGTTTTTAGCGTCCCC
>JAVSBV010183500.1:0-13089 GCA_033117975.1 Parotocinclus spilosoma | reverse complement strand
GCGCAAGGTCTCTAACATCCACCAGCTCCGTGATGTCATCATAGAGGAGTGGAATAGGATTCCAGTGGCAACCTGTGAAGCTATATTGAATTCCATGCACAATAGAGTTAAGGCAGTGCTGGAAAATAATAATGGCCACACAAAATATTGACACAAAAAATTTGGCCATTTTCTCTTAGGGGTGTAATCAGTTTTGTTGGCAGTGTTTTAAATATTCATGGATGTGTGATGAGTTATTTTAAAGGCACAGCAGATTTACACTGTTATACAAACTGTAGACTTGATTAATTTATATTGTGTCAAAGTGTCAGATCTTCAGTGTTGTCCCATGAAAAGATAACACTACTCACAAAAATGTAGGGGATATTTCATTAACAGTAAGCAGTATTGTTGTGTGCTCATGTTTGTGAGATACAGTATGTTTGTGTTGTCATTTGCTATACAAATTAATGGTGAGTAACATAATAAACATGAAACGGGAATCTGTATTTATTTCATGTTTTTGTTGTGTAATGGGGCACCCCTGGTCTGCATCACTTGACACAGAGCCTGCCCAAGTCAGTCCTGCGTCTTAAACATCCCTAGGTCTGTAGATGGGATACAAACAATTGTAGCTCAACACCATGAACCAACAGGCTACCGTTAAGTTACAAGAGTTGGTAGTAATATTACCTCTAAGCTTTGAGATGCATGCTTCTCATCCTGCTTGTGGGGTGTGGCATACCAGGGCATTCATCCATTGCCCCTTTCTGTTTAGGAATTGTCACATTGTCGATCCCTAGATCATTTGTTCCCCACTAAGACTACTAGAACTCACTACTCACTAGTTAAGTGTGTTCTGATTTACTGGGTCCACTCTGGATCTGGCGGTGTACATACTGCAAACCTGAACACATTCTGGACAGGATACCAGACCCTCTTGAGTGCTCGCAGGCATCACCGTTTCAACCAGCAACCCCTCCCTCAAACACAACCAATCTTGTTTGTGCGTGATGGACAGATCTAATCCAGTTCTATTCACCCTCCCTTACACTCAGATGTTCCTCTGCCTTCCAGCTTTCTATTGTTACTACATGTCTGTCCACTTTGGAGGCCAGAGCTTTTGGCTATTTAGACCCTTATCTGTGACCTATGTTCCTCCCACATAAAATTTGAACTAATTCTTTTTCACTTTTAAATCACACCTAAAAACATACCATACTTATTCAAGCTATCTTACTGTTAATTCACTTAATCATTCAATGCTAATTGCATATATTTCATATTATATGTGTATTGCTGTCTTAAACTGCTGTAAGATGTAAGGTGCTCTTAAGTGTTTTGAAAGCTGCATTTAAATTAAATGCATGATAATAATTTATGGTTACAAACAAGCATATAAAAGTTTCCTGGAAGAGATAAGTCATAGTCTATATTTGAAAAGTGGTCGGTTACAGTGACAGTGGGGCATTAACTTATTTTATAGTTCATTTATGGTATTTTTTCGGTGTTTTTGTGTTCCAGTTGGTTATAATGGCATTGGATGCAGAGGCTGTTTATATTAGTTTTAGTGGTATTTTGAGCAGGAACTGTGGCCTGATGTGTTGTAGTTTCACTGGGAGAAACATCTTATAATTGTTATAATTCAAGTTTACACTTAGTTTTGAAAAGTACCTCAGGTCAACTCAGTAGTACTGTTCTCACCAGCAGAGAAAACCAGACAATACTTCCTGTCCAGCAGAGGGTAGCTTAAAGGTACTGTTCAAGCCAGCACTGCATCACCACCTCTGGCCAGTGAGGGTGGCATTGAAATATAAACTATCTTCTCCTTATAGGGGAGGCTGTATTTGCAAGTCCTCTGGGGCTAATTAGTCCTGGATGTGTTACAGCTGCATGCCAAGGCTTGTAAACCTGAATGATGGCGATGTTTAGTGGCTCTGCTTTAGATTTTGAAGTTGCTGACAGTAATGGGTGCTCTTGAAAGTCTGAAAAGAAGAGACGTGTGAAATAGTGAAATGAGAACTAAGAACTTTTGAAAGAAAAGATAAGAGTTGAAGAAAATGAAGAAAAGTTTGGATGGACAAATGACGTTGATCAGGGATGTTCAAGAGAAGTGAGAATGTTTCAGAGAACATGTAAAAGTTATAGGAGGGAAAGTTGGACAAGGTGAAAAAGTCAGGAAAGTGAAGGATACCTGGGGATGCAGTGAGTTAAGAAGCCTGGATTGACAAACTTCACTTTTCACAAGAGTATATTTCATTATGGAATATTTCATTTTGAAATATCCCCTCGTTTCTGTGAGCGGTATATAATAAGAAAAAGCTCTGAAAGTAAAGCGCTGGGTATAAAAGAATTATTGATCAAAGATGTGATTCAGTATAAAGTTGTAGAAAAAAAAGCAGGAAACAGAAATGTTATATTTATTCGAGTTTTGAGATCAAATACAATCCCAGTCTTTCCGTTTCTGATCCTCTTTATTTGCTTTATTTTTTGGACACTGCTTTTGTACCAAATCATGGTTATAATCACTTGTTAATATCAGCTGTTTACAATTACACATAAATTTTTTTACCTCATTACTAGCCATAAATTGCCCCAGTCTCAACTGTGTCTCAAATGTGTTACAGGTCTGAAATGCAGAAATAAATGTTTATTAATAAATTAATTTGATCAGACAAGGAGCATGTAAGGAGCACTGTGTTTTTAAGACATATTTGCATTTTGCATACCATCCCAACTTTTTCTGATTTAGGCTTGTATAACCAGAAGATACAATTTTAAAAATAAAATGAATATTTGTATTTATTTTTGCTGTTGTCTTATATGCTATAGCTTTCATTCTCTATTTTATTATGCTTTTCATAATTTTTCACTCACTTTAAAATATCACTTCATATTTATTTCATATTATTTGACTTAAATGATTATTATTTTAAATATGTTCGCTCGCTTAATTTTTTTTAGCTTTTGTTTATTTAAACTATGACTAACTATGACATATAAAATATGACTATAATTGAGCTGCTGAAATAGGTTGAATACCTTTTTGAGTCTTGGTCCTCCCAAAGGTTCTTTTTTATACCATTTATGGAGTTTTCCCTTGCCTCTGTTGCCTTGTGCTTGTTCATTTCGATATTGTTCATTCGATATATTCCTCATATATTAAAATATACTATAAGATTATAAAGCTACTTTGAGACAATGCTGCTCTGTAAAAAGCGCTATAGAATTAATCTGACTTGACTTGACCCTTGAGTAGAAGCAGCATCTGGCCAAGTCTTGATGCCAAGTTGAACCTTCTTTAGTAAGAAGAAGCTTAATTAGGAATGATTTTTTTGGAGAGCCAAGAAAAAAAAATTGAAAGTGGACCAGGTTTAAAGTTGGATAAAGTTCTCAAAAAGTGTAATAAACTAATATAATGGTGGCCTAAGACTTTTGGACAGTAAGGTATATGGAGTGGCCTCGTAAGATTGTAAACCCATCCAAGGTGATCCTGGGTTTTCAGTTGGAATGCACAGTATAAACACACTCATGCAAGCGCCCGTCCAAGTGCGCATTTCTGAACAGAAGAAGGTGACTGGGGAGTTTTTCGCCATCTGTTCTCTTCCCTCTCTTCTCACCGTCTCTGGACATCTGTGTTTCCATCTTTTTCTCATCCATCTCTGTCTTTTCTCTGCCTGTTTTGTCTTTAAGCCATACCTTTTTTCTTATCTCTATTCTTAATCCATATTTGTGTTTTCTATTATTTCCCTCCTGCATGTCTCTCTGTCCTTTTAATCAGTCGAGCTCGCAGTTTCCGTGAGGTTCCCAAAAACGGACCGTGCTGCGGCATCCTTGTGCATTCTCTTCAACTGTGTAATGGGTTTCAAGAAGTTGAGCTTGTGCTACACCCAGAGAAACGGAGTTCAGTGCTGATGATGAAATTTACCCATGTGAGGAACAATCGAATCGATCGCTCACGTTGATTCATCTTGGCTTTAATCAGATTACACAGGATCTGTCTGTCTATCATGCTGTTTCTCTCACAAGTCTAAAGTTTATCAGAAATCAATGCTACTTCTCAACATCTCGCTTACCAGCCACATTAAAACCAGCAGCCGTGAATACGATTCTCAGCAGTACGCATTATATCACGTGATTTCTGATGCTAAAACATATCTTTTTCTCCAGATGTATTTGACCCAATGATGGGAAATAATGGTATTGTATCATATTAATAATGTAGAATGATATATTATCTGAGAATGAAGCTACTAGATAATTCATACAGTTGTAAGGAATGCATTACAAGGGTTGCACCTTGTTCCCGTAAACAATATTCGGATAGCGGATTTCAGAAAAGGTGTTTTAAAGGTATGACTTATTTCGTTATTTATTAGGGAATAAGTCATACATTGTCCCTGTATGTTTAAAACCTAAATGTTTTTCAGATATTTGGATGAATACAGTTGATTCTGGTTAATGGGACCACATCGGGACACGATCGTTTTGGTCCTAATAACCCGGCTGGTCCGATTATTACAAACATGCCCTGTGTTACAAGACGGGACGTTCTATGTAACATGTT
This sequence comes from Parotocinclus spilosoma, assembly GCA_033117975.1. Classification (NCBI taxonomy): domain Eukaryota; kingdom Metazoa; phylum Chordata; class Actinopteri; order Siluriformes; family Loricariidae; genus Parotocinclus; species Parotocinclus spilosoma. The sequence goes on along the minus strand of JAVSBV010183500.1, from coordinate 8,543 downwards.
AAATGTTTATTAAACCTTTATTGTGCGATTTACACATATAGCGAACGTACAAACAACACTACTGTTACTTACCAACTTTGTTAATTGAAACGCACAATTAACGTCTTTGCCAAGCCGGTAATTTCAACCAACCGATGCTGACTAGTGTTTGATGGTTGTTGCTTAATCTTATCCAGGAAACCAATTTTTTCAGCTAACGTCAAGTCCCGTTGTGGAATTTTGGCAGGGGAGACAAGGCACACACAGTTCACTGACTGAAGCGTTCTGATGGAATTCCTTGCACGTGTTGCCGGACACTCGTGTTTACGCTTGACTTCAATTTGCCGAAAAGCGGAGATGCAAATGCATCCAATAACCACGCTGCTGGCTACTGGCTGCTTCGTTGTGGGAAAGAAAATGGTGGGCGTGTTCACCTGCCACTGGTTTTGCTTTTGTCAACACAACTTTACAGATTTCCTGACCATTAAAGCATAAATTCTTCCGGAGAGCACAAAAATCCTGCCATAAATCGCTGATCGCTAGGTGGCGACTTGTGGCTTATTTATCTTATTCTCTCACGTTCTTTGGTCCGATTAAGTGGAATTGTGGTCCAAATAAGAGAATAACATTTTACGTATATAATAGGATTTGTTTCGGGTACTCTAGGACCGGATTTGACTGTATTTCGATTTAGATATTTGTTCAGTCCAATTCATGGTGAGCAGCAATGAACTGCTTTCTGATTTAGGTCAGGTCTGTGACTTGGCTACTCAAGGACATTCATCTGTTTGCTTTTTATTTTTTTCTTTTGCTGTGTGTTTTTGAGTCATTGTTATGCTGGAAGGTGAACCACCTGCCCATCTTCAGATGTCTAGCAGATGGTCACAGGTGTTGAGGTCCACAGCAATTTGGGTGTACCTGGCAGCATCTATTATTACTTCAATCATGACCATCCTGATCATGACACACTGGGGCAAGGAGACAAACATATCGTGCTGTACAAACGGCATTCTATATCTCGTCTGCTTATCTTTTCTTTCATTTATTTTTAGTGGTACAGACTGTAGTCCACCTGTTTCTTTGCATACTTTGTTAGTCCCTTTTATTTTGTTCTCTAATGGTCAGGACTCCTACAGGACCAGCACAGATAAGGTACTATTTGAGTGGATAACAGTAATAAAGGATTAGAGGATGACTCACTTACACATGTTGTACATCAAGCTATTGTCCTTGATTCTATCTACAAGGTGGAGCACTAAGGTGAAAGTTTTAAATAAAGCCCACAGTGAACAGGGTTTAAAATTTCCAGCAGCACTGCGGTGTCAGATCCACTCATACCAGAACAACACACGCCAACACACCCTCACCACATCAAGTCATTGCAGTCCTGAGAATGATCCAACATCTAAATAGTATCTGTGCTGGTGTCTGTGCTGGTGTCTGTGCTGGTGTCTGTGTGGGTGTCCATGCTGGTTGCTGTGCTGGTGGCTGCACTGGTCTGTGTGTTGGTGGCTGTGCTGGCGTCTGTGCTGGTGGCTGTGTTTCTCCTGACCAGTGGAGAACAGAATAAAGAGGAATAAGAATTTATTGTATTGAAACAGATGGACTACAGTCTGTAATGATAGAATTGTAATTGTATCTAAAGCTACAAACAGTACTAGTACAAACAGTGCTACTGCTACAAACAGTGCTACTGCTAACCATACTAATGCAAACACTTCACCTAAAACCAGAGAGCACACGGATGATCAACACTGCAGAAACAACAAGACAACAGGAATGCCAAGACCAGATAATGCGAAGACATCTAGACAGTGCTAATGCTATCAGAGAGGCCAAAACACGCAGATACATAGATACTAGAGTGCACAAAACTAGAAACCACTAAGCATGGAAAACACCAGAAGGGTTGAACAGGCCAGACAAAAGAAATGCATAAGAAAGAGTGCTTATATGTGCTCTTTTATAAACAGCCTGCCATGGAAGCCTAAAAGCGAAAAGAGGAGAGCCATGGCAGCTGATATGGCCATCTCGATAAAGCTGCCAAATGATGCTATCGCTCAAGTATAAGGCGAGGACACACTAAATACTTGCCACTGTAGTCAGTAGAAATAGTTTTTTTTCTTAACAGAAGTTAGTATATATATATACACATTACACCACTAAAACAACAATTAAACAATAGTACATCTAATCGAATGGCTGACTAAGCCTTGTCTCACAGTATCGTAATCAAATGTGACAATTCACCAAGCCACCACGTCAGTCTGGTCTCACCACATGCACTGCAAGACACTCTGGTCTACAGTCTTCCCATCACAGGGATTAACTGGGCTACGACAACATAGCATGAACAGGGTAATAAAACCTTTTTAAGAAAAAAGATGAAATGCAGAACCAGTTGGGTTGGGACTGTGGTAGCCTAGTGGTTAAGGCACTGTACTCTGAACCAGAAGGTCCAGGGTTCAAATCCCACCTCTGCCAAGCTGCCACAGTGGGGTCTTTAAGCAAGGCCCTTAACCCACAACTGCTTGGATTGTAAGACTGTACAAGTTATAAGTCGCTCTGGATAAGGGCGTCTGCTAAATGTCGTAAATGTAAAATCAATTTGTGGCACTTTTGGCTGTGGAGGGGTGGTCCCACCGCTGTCACAGTTGGGTCCCTGAGTAAGGCCCTTAACCCACAATTGCTTGGATTGTAAGACTGTAAATTGTAAGTCGCTCTGGATAAGGGTGTCTCCTAAATGTCGTAAATGTAAATGTCAATATGGGGGATCATTGGTGACCCCTGTTAAGTCCTGCCATGTACAGACATCTTATTTAGGGCACACATACACCTGTGTCCTGTGATACTCAGATATAGGTGATGGAGCCTTTATGACCGTCACCAATACAGCAGAGTTAAAGCATAAAATAATTCCATATATACCTCTCCCTTCACATATATACCTTCCTTCACAGATCCGATGCAATTTATTCGTCTTGCTACGACGGAACTGATTTGATTGAGATACTACGGGGTCACGAGTTCCTCTCTCACCCATTCGCCGTGACTGTCTATGGGGGAAACGTGTTCTGGACTGATTGGAGGACAAGCACACTGACCACAGCCAGTAAATGGACCGGCGCCAATGTCACTGTGATACAAAAGACCAGCGCTCAGCCTTTCGACCTTGAGATTTTCCACCCAAGCCGCCAACCGCAGAGTAAGAATGAAACAAATTCCTCTAAAGGAAACACTGTTCTGTGTGCTGGGGTAAAATGTATGTGGAACATCTGTAATTGCAATCCAAGTAGCTTCGAGTGATAAATGGAAATTCTTGAATAATCCAGGATTATATGTCAGTTAGTTTAGGCTGTGTAGAAGATCATCACAAAAGGCCTTTGAGTAATTACTAATCGGATTTCATGTTCTGTATTGGCAGGCAAATTGACTTTTGGGTCAAATGAATCGATCATTACAAACTACTCTAGTGTGACTTTCCCTCACACTCCCTTCCAACTTCTTTAATTTCCTTAATGGGAATGCTATGGGTGAGAATGTGCAAATGAAGAGCTCAAAGAAAGAACTTTGGGAAAACCACATTCTCTGTATGTGGCTCTATTTTCTAGGGGTTTACCGATGCCTCATGACCATATAATGCAGTTGTGTTAGAACACCAGGGGACGCAAGCATACGTTATGCTGAGCAATTAATTCATTTAAATTTGGTGAAACTGTTACAATAATACGTTGCGTTGCAGCAGCATTGCTCACAAAACTGAATTTACAATGGAATTGCAAGGGAGAAAAGCACACATTATTTTTAATTGTTATTTCTCAGATATTAAAAAGGAATGTTTTACTTGGTTATTTCAGATATGGTAAAGCTACCGTATCCCATATTCGGCTCCATCCATCCTCCCTGTGTCTGTGTGGGTTTTCTCTGGGTTCCCCCCGGTTTCCTCCCACAGTCCAGAGGCGTGTGTGTTAGGTTAACTGGTGTTTACAAAGCGCCCTGAGTATGTGGGTGTATGCCCTGCGATGGGTTGGCTCCTTGTCTGGGGTTGTTTTTGCCTTGCTCTGTGTGCCGCCGGTTGGGTACCGGTTTTCCATTGCCCCTGAATGAATGAAGCTACCATAGAACATTTTGTTTATATTTTGAAACCTCTCTTTCTAGTAATGTCTTACAATTTTACAGGATTAAAGTTTTTTTTTACATTTGCAATACAGTAAAATACAAACAAACATAATAAAACATGCAAATAAAATTTTTTTAAAAATTAAAAAATTGATAACCATGAGAAAATCGAATCAGGGAACTCAAGTATTGTGACTCGAATTGTGAGCCAAATATATTGTTACACCTCTAGTATTTTCTCTTTATTCCATGTTTTTCATATGTATGACCTGTTTTCTCTCTCTTATCTTGTCCTTCCCTGTAGCTCGTAACCCATGTGGCAGTCATGAAGGAAAAGGTCCTTGTTCTCATCTCTGTCTGATTAACTACAACAGCTCTGCCTCGTGTGCATGTCCTTACCTAATGAACCTTTCTCCAAACAACCATACCTGTCAAGGTAAGACTCGCACTCAGGGTAGCCAAAACACCAAACTCACCACCTCGTTAGGCTTATTTGATGATAAAGTTTATCCTTCACTCCTTTGCCAGTAAATGTTCTGTTACTTTGTAGGTAGATTTGGCTGACTTTGCTAAATTATTGCAAGGTTCCTTTAAGTTGACGTTAGACGATCCCTGTGTTCCATAGACAGTGACATTCATTTATGAATAACAAATTCATAGCACATTCTTTATTATGCAGAGAAGGGGCAGAAGCTATGCAAGCCTGTAGTGAAAAATCTGATCAGATGTCTTCTCCAATTATCAAAAGACTTACATTACCAAAACCTTGTAATATCATCAGAAGGGGGTACACAGGCAGGTACACAGTGAGTAAGTCGTTCCAATTAGTCATTTTGATTGGTCAATGTCATTCTCAGTAGGATATGTGTCCTGTAGCAACCAAGAAACACAGAGTGGAGATTTACACACCACTGTGCTTTGAGATCTGTCTAGGCAATCCACACACAGATATATCTGATCAAATATACCTGCAATGGCACCAATTCACAAACCAGCTCAGCTAAGATACCCCCCAGACCATACCCTGCCATGATAGACTCCCAACCCCCGCTTTTATGCTTTCCCAGGTAAGATATTGGCTATCCATTTTGAGTATCTAGTATAGATAGTATAGTATATATATATATATATATATATATAGTATAGTATTTCAGTATATAGTCTCGTATTTATTTGGAGTGGATATAGATCAAAGTACAATGTTCCCACACACTACACCACTGCTGCACTCTCTCCACTGGCTCCCTGTAGCTTCTCGCATCAGATTTAAAACTCTGATGCTTGCTTACAAAGCTAAAAATGGGCCTGCACCCTCCTACCTTGCAGCACTTATCACACCCTGTACCGCACCTCGCTCACTCCCAGTCCTCTAGCACTGCTTGACTGGTCCCCCCGTCTCTCAGGGGAAAAGGCAGGCATTCATCTCTTCTCTTCTCTGTTTTGGCTCCTAAGTGGTGGAATGAATTTCCCCTTAATGTTCAAAGTCTCTGGCTACCTTCAAACACCATTTGAAAACCCATTTATTCCGCACTTACCTCAACTAATCCCCCCGCCCTTTTCTTTCTATCTATAAAAAAAAAAACCACAACCTTTACCGTTTCAGAAGTGTATTCTTGTTTAGATTCCTGATTATTAAGAATGAATTATGTTGATGTCTTAAATCACTTTTGTAAGTTGCTCTGGATAAGGGCGTCTGCTAAATACTGTAAATTTAAATGTATCAAAATACCAAAGTAAGACCAACCATCATCAAACCTTCTAAGTCATAACTGCTCAGATCCAGTATGCGTTTAACATCCAGATTAAATTCGGTAAAAAAGGATAATGGGCGGATATTACCATTGTTGGTTGTCGGATGTATATTACAATATAATATGAGAACTCTTTTAGTACTGTACTGTACTTCACAAACCAGTCATTCTTATCCTTGTATTGTTCACGAACACTTGGGAATAACGAAAATGAAATTAAAGTTAGAATAATACTTTCAGCGTTCAAGACTGCGATTCACTGTTCTTTCCATAGGAGTCACAAGGCTTTGCTTGTACAAGTTTTCTGATATTCAGACGTGAATTAAATATATATAAGACAAAATTGTATTTCCTATTACTATTCTTCAGCCCTTGGCCAATAATCTCTCGCTACATCAGTCCAGATCCAAGTTATAGTCCACCAGCTAAGCTAGAAATCTAGTTATGCCTCATGTGGTGTTTTTAAACCGATCACATCTTTAGCCCAGATGATTTAGATCCCCAGTCTCACCTACACAGGTACAGCCCACTTAGGCAAGCCTAACAATAATTTGGACAGTGAGCCACACTACATCTGGCACCCCAAACCGTGCCTGCTCAGGTACCGCCATCGCAGGAGAGCTAGAAGTGGTTATAACTGTTATACAGCATCTTTGATTATACAACACTATGCAAAAGTCTTAGGCCACTATTACATTAGATACAGAATTTAGTTTTAGCGATGTTGTAATGCAGTGGCGAACCGTAAGCACTACAGCTGGGCCTTCACCTCTTTTAATTCCAGTTCTGGAGTTGGTCTTCCATTTTTTATTATTTGAAGTTTTTCTGTGAAAGGCCGCCTTAAAAAAGGTGATGCTATCAAGCTAGCCACAATGTCACTCTTGTCTGCCGCCATTTATCTCTGAACCGCTCTCCCTACTCTGCACAGATTTAACTCTGTGACACAGTTAAATGGTGGCAGAGTGGTGAGAGCGGTTGAGAATCAACCACTCTGTTAGGACTTTGCGAAGGCCTACGATCTTTTTTTTGTCCCGCCCACTTGAAATCAAACCGTGATTGGTCAATTTGCCCTCACTCTTCAAACCAAGCACATAGCTTGGCCTTCCGCGGGATTCGTGAAGTCCTAACCAATTAGGACCTTGATAGAGACGACGATTCTGATTGGATAACATGTTTTTAGGCCAGTAACCCTTTCACTGCTGATGTGAACTTGACAGTAAACTTAACTTCAGAACATAGATCAGAGAAAATGTGTTAAATGTACTGCATTAAATTAAATAATATAGAAATTAAATATATATTATTTTTTATTTAATATTTAAATATTTTTTGGTTCAGAATTCTTTTTGGCCTTCTCTGAAGGCGTAGAAGGCCCTGGCCCTGAAAGTTCCCCACTGCATTACAATAATCCACTTTAGAACTTACAAAAATTTGGAATAGTTTCTAAGCAAACAGGAGGAGAGCACCTTTTTATTTTTTGCATCTGATGCTGTGTAGCTTCATTAACCAACATGAATTGTAACACCAAAGATTGTGTTCACACTGTGTTAACCAGTTAAATATTTATTGCATTTCAACAGGACTTGCATGCACAGGGGTTTACTTGGACAAGGGGGGGGGGTGTCCAAAAACAAGATCCATCAGGAAAAAAACAGCACAGCCACAGCTAATCTAACATTGTTCCATCAGTGTGTCCAACGACCTTTGATGTTCCGATTTCTCTGCCATAGTCAACGGAGTGAAACATCAAAAGTCTGAGTTCTGTCCTATTCAGTCAGTAGATGGAATTTTCATTAGGACTCGATCAGAAGAACAGCCGTATTCTTGTGCACCACCACCATTCGCTACAAGGTGCCATCAAACAGAGCTGGATTGAATTCAGGTGGCAGGAATACAGGTGGGTAAAGTCTGGACCAGTTTTCAATACGTTGTACTTCAACATAACTAAAATAGATTGATCTCAAAATCGTGATCAAGTATTCTAAAATGCATATTCCGTTTGCAATAGGACCAGTCAAAAGTTGCATTTCACTGGTAGAAGATGATGAAACTCAGCTCATCTGCAGTAACAGAATGAAAGAATGCTGCACTGACCTTAATACATATCAACGTTACGTTCATCCATGTGTTGTGTAAGCTGTATGGCTAAGAGCTAGACAACTAATACTTGAATGACAGCATGGATCGAGTGAGCCCAGCATCGACTGGTGATATGTACCACACCAAAACTTGAGGTTCTCCACAGAAAACATCACACGTCTGTTTGGGTTTCCCACAGAAGAGCAAGTCAACAAGGGGAGGAACGAAAAGGAACGGATGTATTGGGATTGCAACCATCAATACCTTTTTATAGATGTCTTTTTTTTTTTTTTTTTAATACAGTTCGGAAACAAAGTACACACACTCACACATACACACACGTATACAGAATCACTTTCACAGGTTGTAGTACAACAATAGACAGCGAAAGAGAGCGGGAAGGAGAAAAGGCGACCCTGAAGCTACCCAGAAATACACACATCCATTTCCCCAGGGTCGTTGTCGCTGATTTGCTGTGAGACACAAAGATAAAATGCTTTTTAGTGTGTTTAGTGTTTTAGGCAAGGCAAGTTTATTTGCACCATTCATACACGAGGCAATTCAAAGTGCTTTACAGAATTAAAAAATAATAATACTAAAATGAAATTTAAAAAT
>JAVSBV010183482.1:0-13090 GCA_033117975.1 Parotocinclus spilosoma | reverse complement strand
TTAACTGGATAGAGCTCAGAATATTTGAAATACAATCACATTTAATTAATTTAATTTAAATAAATCACATTATTAAGTATGAAATAATATTGTAATTGCAGTTTTTAAGAATCTGTTGCTACTTGTATCACCAATATATTAGTTACGTAGGTAAAAGACTATAGAGCACAACGATATATCTGAAACTGTGTGAAAAACTGAAAGAATTGGTGTGGCAGTGACACAGCGATTAGTGTGGTTGCCTCAGTTTCAGCATCTTAGACTGTATGCCTGTGTGGAGTTTGCATGTCCTTCATGTAGGTTTACTCTGAGTGCTTTGGTTTCCTCCCACAGTCAAAGACATGTATTATGTTAATTTATAATGTTAAATGGATCCCCGATCCAAAAGCTGAAATTGGCACAAGTTTTGGTTTTTACAAAGTTTGCAGCGTTAGCTTTTATGGTGGTAATGTGTATTACATTTAGATTGTGAAAAATGATCAGATAAATTGCAATTAATTGCAAATTCATTCCCTGCCATAAAAAATAACAAGCCACTGCATTACAGCCCTACAAACAGACCTGCTAACAATTTCAGTGATGATCTCATTAGCTCAGGAGAAAAGGTTAATGAAGACAAAACAACTAATGTCACTCTGTTATGCTGATTAGAAGACTGGTTGCTTTAAAAGGGTAGTGATGCTTTTAAGTTTTCTTCTGTTAACCATGGTTACTGCCAAGGAAACACATGCAGCTATTATAACATTGCATCAAAGGTTTTACAGGCAACTATAATGCTGTTTGGAAGAAAGCACCCCGATCAATTATTTATTAAATCATCAAGAATTAGGGAGGGTACTTTAATTGAAGATTTTATAGTGCTCAAGAAAGTCATGCAAGCATCAGGACAATCTCCTAAAGAGGATACAGATTGGGTTACCACAAGTGCAGAGCTTTCTCAGGAATAGCAGAGGGCAGGTGTGAGTGCATTTGAATGTACAGTGAGGCTTTTGAAGGATTGCTTAATGTTAGGGAGGGCAGCAAAAAACAAGGACAGACTGACATTCTGTATGAAGTATATGAATTGGTCTACAGAGGACTTCAGACTGTTTATGACATCTAGAAAAAATGACTGTGATCAACTCCAAGCACTGATTAGGCAAAAATGGGTTGATATCTTTCAATATGTTGTCCAGAAGCTGATATCCAGCATGCTGAGGTAAATTGCAGAAGTCTTAATGAAGAAATAAATATCAAATCTTTGCTTAAACTAAATGTTTTTGTCAATAATGCCATATGAGCATCTGACAGAAGGTTCTAAAAAACTGAGGCAGCAAAAACGAGCAGCTGTATGTAGGACTAGTTTCTGAGTAACCTTCTGTGTCAAATGTAGCCTCATATCTGTTGTAAATAGCCATTGTGGCTAATTGGCTATATGGTTAAAAAAATCGAATTAAACAGCATAAAGCACTAAGAGTTGTTCTCCCTAACTGCTTTATAGAGTCAAACAATGCTATCCAAACGTACTTCATTTCAGAAAATAGTTCCCATTATTTTCTATGAGGAAATCCCTACATGGTTCTTCTGTATTCAAACTCTGGTTACTTCAATTATGTCCATGTAATATAGTGGCACAGGGGATTGACCGACTGAGACTTTGCAGCCTGACTTATCTGCTGACTTTGCCAATTTAACAAGAAAGCATTCACAGACTGCACTGTCTCACTGCTGTTTCAACTAACTCTTAATGGCACACTGTGAAACAAACAACCACTATCTTAGAATTACACACTGAATAAACCAAAAGCAGGTTGGGAACACAATTATTTTTCTGACCGCTATTTAATATACCGGATTAGGGCTTTGAACAGGGGTTAAGGGATTAAAATACTACATATTTTAGTTCTGAAACTAACTGAAAGTGGAGTTAGACCATTTTTCTACATTGCATTATGAATTCTGATTGAAAGGTTTACTATGTACACCACACCAAAACTTTGACACTAACACCAACAATCACTGAAATACAACTGCAAATCCTTATTATTTATCCAGTATATATTATGATTGTATATTTATGCTTTGATTACCTGGTAAATTACAGAATTCAACAGAAGTGTTCTTTATTTATTATGCGAAGTAAATATACAAATTGAGGAGACTGCATAATGAGTTCTATTTGCAGTGAAAATGTCACCCATGTCATCATTGTTTAGCAGAGCAGAAAGTAAAGAGACCTTTCGCACTCCATGATGTGGAAAGGAAAATTTAAAGCTGAGTAAATCACACATTTAGAGCATTTCCATTGTCAGGTCCATGACAGATGTTGCAGTTTGCACAGTAACATAAAGGTGGGTAAGACGATAATGCAACACAATGCAATAACAAAGCAACGAAAAGGAATCTATCCAAATTGCTATTCCTTATTGAACAATCACATGTTCTAGGGTAAAGATCCAGTACTCCATTAAAGTGTCTGTAATAGTTTATGTTATAAAGTTGTTTCTACAATATTTATACTTCCACCTGGGCTTGCTTTAATCACATTATTTTTATGTTTTCCGCACTGCATACTCTTCAGGGAGGGCTAGAAAATACCAAAATGGCTTCTGCAGGCAAAAGTGTGACCTCACCGAAAAAGTGGTTCATTGGCTGATACCTTTACAAAAAGACAATTCCTGGTTGTATTTTAATAAACTGACTTAACATTAATCAAATATGAGCTATGAATATAAGGTTGGCCTAAAAGTTGCAAAGAACTGTATATCCAGTATTTATTTTGGAACCATCACTACTTTGGCCTGACATCATTAAAACCCATCATACTTTAAGCAATGTCAGCTTAACATGGTGGTAAATATACATTCCTGATCTGTTCCTTGTGTGTGTCTTGAGGATGTACGTTTATCTGTACCATATTTATAGACTTAGAGTCACAAGGAAGTAAGAGCATACATATCTGTTAGTTTTCTCTCCAAGCGGCACTTGCTAGTGAAAGTTTCTGGCTGCAAATTCATAAACGCAAATAGAAATAAAAGAAGTCCAAATATCCTCTGCTGTCTCAGAGTAAGCTTATTCACTTATTTACTGTACTTTTCTTAAACTAATTGCTGTATGAATGAAAGTATAGCTTCTCACAGAGTAAGTAGAAGGTGCAAGTAGAGGCAATTTAGAGGCAATCCTGACAGTTTTATTATGCTGATGCACACTCACTCGTTGCAGAAGTTTTTTTCTTTGTTGTTTTCTAAAGGTTTCTTTTTTGCTCATCATTTGTTAAAGCAGGTTAGTGGTTTGGATTAAAATACCTCCTATTATCACAACGTACTCCTAACATTACAATTACAACCTCATTCAAAAAGATAATTGAGTTTGAATACATGTAATATTCTTGCTTTATTTGTCAATAAACAGCAGTCTTAAACTCACTTCCCTGGAACTGTGAGGTGACTGTGCTAACCACTATGCCGCTGTCACACCATAATCTGCACTGGTTGCTTAAAGACCAAACAAACAGAGTGGTACATAATGCTTGCACTGCCCATAAGATAAACACTGTCCCATAAGAGATTGCATCGTTAACTGGATCTTTTAAAGGAAATTTACAGAAAGGAACATCAATGTCATGCAAGTCCATGCTTCACAATACAGTGCACACAATGCACACCGACTCTCTGACACTGGTATTTTAAAAATATATCACTATGTGGTCTTTATAACCTACAGTCATACACTGCTTTCTAGATTGAGCAGGACGTTCACCTTTTCAAAGCTACCAGAGGTCATCTGTCATAACACGGCTGCAGGGGTATACCTTTTTCATTTTGCAGTGCACAATGCAGGTAAATACTTCTAAAATAACAATGTTTCTCACATGGGCTGCAAAGTAATCATTTTCTTTGGTCTATCATTCAGTTAAGGTGATAAGGCCACTGTTTGGCACAGCTGCCATACACTTAATAAAATAACACTGCTAAGGAAAAACAAATAATGTTTTCCTAACTAAAGTACTGCAGTCTGTTGCCATATTTCAGCACATACAAAGTCAATAAATTGCAAAAATATTAAATGTAATAAATGCATTCTGTTAAAACGTTATTATTTTATTATAATTATGGCAGATTTTGTCAATTGACATCACTTGTTTAACCAGCCTAATAATTCTCAATTATAATAACTCTACATTCAGAAACCAACACCCATTTCAAGGTTATCTTTTCTTTAAGCAAATGCCCTGATCTAGAGCGACTCGCAACTGATGAAAGTTCTGTTCTAAGCAACCTACTATTAATGCTTTGCTTAAGGGCTATGGCAATTTTCAGTAGTCCAGTTCACCAATAGTCCAATATCTTAACTGGACCAATACAAAAACATTAAACAAGTCAAATACTCAACAACTTCTGAAAAAAATGTTTCATACATTTACATTTTACAATACATTTAGTAATTTAGCAGAGTAAAGGCCTTTGTTCAAGGACCCAATAGTGTCAGAGGCAGAATTAGACCTAAACCCTAAGACCTTCTACACCATAGTCTGGCAATGTGCCTTACTTTGCATTTTATTCCATTTTACCTAGTGACCTTATTCATAGTGAGTTACAACTGATAATCTTATAATCCAAGAAATTGAGTTAAATGTTTTGCTTAAATACTAGGGAAGTAAAAATGAAGTAAAAATGAAATTGCTACCAGAGATAAAAAGTAATGTAATCCGAGATCTGGGACATTGGCTATAGAGGCAGGTATTTTTAGCTGCTGTTCTCGAAAACTTAGACTATGACACCCCTTGTAGGTACTGTTTTATTAAGCTAAGACACCCAATGCTATTAGTAGCTCATTCCTGCATTCATTTTCCTACCTGCTTAATCCAAATCAGGATTTCAGGGTGCTGGAGGCATTTGAGAGCACCAGACAAAAGGTAGGAACCAACCCTAGACAGGGTGTGAATCATTTGCAGGGAAGGTGTGCAATTACATAGTGCTATACCACTTTTTAATTTAATTAACTGTATGGATTTTTTTATATACCACCATACCGTAGAGCAGCAGAAACAACAGCTGTAATACTTAAATAGGCAGCAAATTACATACAATAGTTTGCAGTTAGATGCGCTATGGAGCAGTGTAGAATGGCAACAGCATGCTGGGTCCAGCTCCTTAGCTAGGCAGGTAGCATAACATACAGAATAGCATAGAAGACAAAGCATTGTCACTACGGTAACTTAAAGTACAGAAAACAGAGATGGAGGATGAAGTAAGACTAAATATACAAGAAAAATGTATGCACTTGAAATGAGCTTGGTCTGTCTGCAGTTGATGTTTTGGTTTTTAAAAAATATGATGCAGACCAAAAGACTAGCTTAAGTTTTTTAATTTGCTGTTGATAACTCAATTTAGTCCATCACCACAACACAAAACTTGTGAAACAGAGATTGTATGAAGTAACAGTTAACTAATTCAGTGCCGTCAGCTAATGAAACAGTGAAGCCAAGTCTATACAGATAGGTTTAGAGCAATCATTAAAACACTGAATTAGAGGTTTGGCATAGCAGGGCAAAAGAAAAAAAATACATAAAAAAGGCATATCTTTCGAAGTTTAGGTTTTAATACAGTTTTAATACATACAGTGTGAAGTATCTTAGAATTGTATTTGAACTGCTCCTTGGTACACTGGGGTGACATTTTATTAATCGAACCATGAAAGGAGGCTACTTGTCTTTGATTGTTCTCGATTAGCAAACAAGTTTTATTTATTTAACAGCTGACTTTGTCACAAAGCAGTTTTCATAACAGTAAAAAATGTATGTTTGCAGGTGCTGCTGGAAAAGGTCCTGTGATCCTCAATTTGATTGGAACTGATATGGAATATGAATGAAGGATTCCTTCATTCAGATTGGATGGAAAGCATCCATGAACTGCCATCTTAAGGTCTCTCCACAAATGATCTATGGTGTAATAGTCTGGACTTTGGCCAGGACTCTCAAGGACAGTTACAGTCAGTCTTGTCCCAAAGTCATTTAATACACTGGTAAAATGACCTTTCTTTTGGTGTAACGTTGTCATTGAAATGTTCTGCAAGCCACATACTACTTACATAAATATCCAGAAGGATAGAACAATCTTGTAAGCTACAATAGTAAACCATCTTGTTATTGTGCAAGTTGTGTATACATTGTTAGCATGGAGGTGTTCCCCCCAACTTTAATTTTACAGGCTTTGTTTTTCTAAAAGGGCTGGATTTTGGAACATGACTTTGGGATCAACCTCTGACTGTTAAAACATTAAGCCCTAGTTGTTTGACATTCTAGAGCATTTTCACCGTGGCTGGTGGAGTTGAGATCAATGTTCTGTGGAAGCCAGCCAAGCTCTCCATCAAAGTTGGCAAATCATTTGTCTATGGACTATGATTAAGGACAGCAGTAGAAAGTTGATAAACTTGACTTGTTGGGCATGGAAACCTATACATTTACTGGTACTGGGAGTCACTTGAGCTTTTAATATATCCCATCCTACTTCCAGTATTTGTCTATGGTGAATCCAGACATGTATGCTTTGAAAAAAAAGTAAATGTTGCTGAAATAGCGTATCTCAATAATTAGAAGGGGCGGCCACACACTTGTGTCTATATAGCGTATGTTAAATATAACCAGCATCAATGGATATTGACCACAGCCATAAGGTTACAGTGATTTACAAAATACTTTGAAAAAGCCATGCATACTGAGATCAGGGCAGTTTTGGACTGTGGGAGAAAACCATAGCACCCAAAATGGAACCACTCAGACATGAGGAGGACAATCGTCACACCTAACGCTTGATCTGTGCATATACAGTAGTTTATTAATTTTAACAACTGACTGTTAATTTATTGGGTGTTGAATTCTGTCAGGGCTCCTGAGATGCTGTTTCAATTCTCGTCCTAGACTATGTGGGTTTTGCTATTCCCTCCATGTCCATTTACTCTGTAACCTCAGTTTCCTCCCACATTCTGAAGTTATTTGTTAGGTCAAACTAGGTTTCTAAAGTGTCCTAGTATGAATGAATGAGCCTGTGCATATGAGCCCTTTGATGGACTATACTGTCTACGGTTGCTGTCATTTAGACCCCTATGGTCCTGAACTCAATTGGTATAAAAATGATAGAAGCAATGAATACATGCAGGTATTTCAAAATACTGGCGATTGAGTGGTTGTTTGTTTGTGTCAAATAACAGGTTTAACTCAAATGCACACAAATTATACAACTAAAATTAATGGGTTTTTTACTACCATATGCTTTTCATCTATAAATACAATAAATGGAAGGTACACTTCAACAAGATGCTCAGCACAGATTTATACTAATGTTTATTCATTTGTCCCCTCCACACTCCCATGCAATTCTGAGTAGAAAGTGAATTCCATGAAGCGTCAGACTCACAGACTTTAGGTCATACATCACCAAGATTAGTGCTGCATTCTGAGATATTTCCAAGCAGAACCCTAACAAACAGAGCTAGCTCACTGTCATATAAATCCTTATAGCTAAGTGCCAATATGTGCAATACCAGAGTATTTAACTGCACTAAAGATGGTCCTCTTGTGTAATAGCGGCAGGATTAATAACTGATAACCTAAAACTAAACACGAATTTAGTTATCAGTTAAGTAGATTATTTTCCTAATCATTTTGGAAGGTTTATCATGCACATAAAAAAATTAGGAGGATTAGGAGGAGAAAACGAGGATTCATTTTAGGTAATTATTTTCTTTAGCAAAATAAAAATGAAACTAAATAAGCTATGCAACTTTCAGACATGGCTTTAGGTCAGGTAAACAGTTATGTATAGAAATGCTTTATGTCTAAATGTTATACAAACATTGTCTAATACTGTAACTTGTAAACTCACCTATGGGTTTAAACTTCTTATCAAGTATTCTCTGAGCAGCATTTGGATCCTCTCAGTTTTAATATTCATCATCTTCTTTCAGACATATCTGTTCTAACTTACTTGCCAGCTTTTGACACTCATTTCATATCAAATAATCAAATTACATAAATTAAATTAAATTCTGCCAGATATCTCACACTGCTTTCATTAAATCTGGACATTGAATTGATCACAAGAAAACCTTGCAGCTTTTGTTTTAGCACTCTTAACACTGTCTTTTTTGGTTTAGCTGTTTTGAATGACAGCACATACATAATATTTCATTTTTAACCCCCAAATCTTTTAAAATGTTCAAAGTGCCACATATGGCATAATTCTATTACTTACTACAAAACTTTTTGCTATCCAGGACAAATGCATTGATGCATGCCAGTAGTTAGTTAATTTACAGTACATTCACAGTATAGCCAAGCAAAGCATTTTTCTCAGATTAATTTTCTAGAGACAGAGGTAAAAGTCTTTTGGCAAGCATTATGTTAACTAATAGAGCCGCAATGCCGTCAAACACAGAGGAGAAAAGCTGAGCATTAATTAATTTTTGTCACGTGTCACATGGGATGTCAAGCTTCATGCTGAAAGCAGTCAGTACTGGCTGTGTCTCCACATGTGCAGCAGCCTAACATCATTCTGATTACAACATAATCCTGATTACAACAGCATACAAACTGGGATGTAGCCAAATATATATCCAAATACTGCACCAGTGGCTAGCATTAAGATTTCTTCAGTGTAATCAAATCAGTGTTATGACTTCATATAGTTTAAAGACAAAACCATAACATTACTTATTTTTTCCCATGATTGTGGTATGCCTCGGTGTATGATTTATAAACATAGTTAGGTTGAACTATATTCATAGAACCAACCTAAACCACTATTCAAATAAATGTCCTGCTAAAATAAATGTCAATTAGTACAACTAATGTAAGTAAATGGCTTTTAAAATGCTTTTACCTCTACCTACACCCTCCACTACCATTTAATTTAGTGGTTAATAATGAATGAATGCTTACTGTGACTGTATATAACACACTGTCATAGAACAGTAGGTTTAAGACCCAGGTGCAGAGCTCAAAGCCACTGGTTTGACCATCAAGGAGCATTGGAAGCCCAAACCAGTTTATGGTGGATTTCAAAGTGGAAGGATCTTCCTTCGTTTTACCAATTTTTTTATAAACTTTTTCTTAAGAATATGTATTTATATATCTGTATTTTCCCACTGAGAAGGGCAAAATTCTAAGGTCTTAGAATTGGTATTAGGTCTAAGGTCTTAGAATTGGTAGAATTAGGGTATGCATTTATCAAGGTCCCAAAGGGTGAATACAGTACAAAATGGTGTCCACAGACAATATTGAACTCCATTAAACTGTCTCCATTTATTTTCTAACTCTAAAATCTTCTTTCTTTCTCAGTCATCTCTTTTGTATTCATTGCTTTCTTTCTTTCAAGATAATCTCTTACACATAGACACACACTGACCTTCAACAGAAGGTGGATCAGTGAAAAATGAAAGTCCACTATTTTATAAACTGCCCAAAGGTTGGGTAAGAAGTTGAATTAAGTAAGTTGGAGGCTGATTAGCCTGAAAGGCATTTTGTTAATGTAGTTTTCACAAGCTTGACAAACCATCTTGCTTTATAGTCATCTGCAGCCCTCTCCTAACAGAGGCAGCAGTGCAGATTTGGCTTAAAGTGTGCTTAGGCCTAAAATAGAAAATGCCAGTACAGCAGCATGCACACTTGCTGCCCCTAGTGGTAGCAGCAATGCCATGTGTCCCCTGACAAGCACAGTTGCGGAATGACATGAATGCACATAGACATTTCTCATAGCACCTGGCCAATCCACAGGTAACAGACAGATAGACAAACCAGTCAAAAAGCCCATTTAGTCACTAAGGTACACTAACATAATTAAGAGTTGGTAGAGTTTTGAATGTAATTATAATGTTTTTTTACATGTACCTACATTAATTACACATACCTGTTTCTGGAGCAATACACATTTGGACAATGGATTGGATTGGACTGTTAAAGTTTGTTACCCGCAAAAACTGCAATTTTTCGTTTGACTATGGTACCCTAAACGTTTTGCATAAAAAGTGTACCAAATACACTGACTGCAATTTAATGCATCTTCAAACAGAAACACTGACATCACAAAGCAACAGTGACATTTTTAATCTGTTTTGTAATAATGTTTTACTGGATCTCAGAACTAAAGTCTAGTTAATGTTTAAAAATTGTCTTTCTGGTATTATTTAAAGCAGTTATATATACAAGCAGTTTAATAACCAAATGATTAATATCAGTTTGCTTAAGAAAAAAAAAATCTGTCTTTTAAATCCGGACATTGTGGCTGCAAGAAGCTGGTCACCTCAACAACTGATGAAAGTTCACTACTTTATCAGTTGTGCTCTTGCTTGCTCCTTAGCTCAAGTCTGGACTAGTCTGTTCAAACTTGTGTTTAGAAACTTAGGTAAATTGCGTTTTAAGAGTATGTGCCAGTCCTAGTGCGAAGAGAGTTACTTTGTGTGTCACCCACTACTTACATAACCTACATAACATACCTACACTACCTGCATGTCTCATCTTCATCTACATAAACTGGTTCACATTCAGTTGGTGAGTCTGTCTTTAATCTGGATGATCTGTATTGTTTATAATAATTCCTACTAGTGCATTATACTAGACTTTTCCTAGTATTCTTACTTGACTTACGTATCAGGCTTATCACTACCATACCATCATACCTCCATACCTGTTATGGCTTTTTCTTGGCCAGGTGTGTAACAGTATGTCATCGTTCCATAATTAATGTGAAATTCCATAAAATAAAAAAACCTTCAGAAGTAATGGCATTAGGGATGTTTTGTAAATGGTAGTGTTCCACTCGTGTTTTCAATGGTATCTCTTCATATTTACTTTACACTAGATTAAAAAGAAAATGTGACTATTATACTAATATCTGGTAAACGTTCATTTCGGTCAACGATCCGTTTCACATAATGCAATGCCACTAAAATCTAGATGTAGATTAAATGGATATATAGGTATATAAATTGCAAATATTTGAATCTACAGTCTATACTTCTACTTTATACTACTTTACTTCTATTAGCAGCTTACCAGAAGCACAGTTTACCAAATGTGTTCTGCAAGTGATGTGCCACCATCACTTTGCTATGTGCTTTTTTATTTCATTATTTAACAAATGTTCAAAGTGTAAGTACACTAGAGCTATGGCATTAATCTATGTGTTAGATGAGTATTGGCTTTTTCGTGTTGCTGTCTATTGATTGTGACCCTGTAAATACAAAGTGGGTGGCACAATCAAGTTTTGTCTAGATCAGCAGTATTACCAGTCATAGGGGGTAATCCTTTGTGTTTTCTCTCTGATTTCTTCACTGATGTACAAAAACTATTTTGTATCAAACACAAAGCTACTGTGTTAAACCAATTCATACACAATTACCATAGTCAATAGATTAAAGGATTACATATTTGTGTATCATTTCAAAGTCCCTGAATAAGGTCCCTTTTAACAAAGCCACATTATGAATAAAAGGGGAAATCAGTTCAAGTCTGAGATTCAATTATGTTGGTAGCCAGGCACCAACACTTTTGCGCAGCACATTTTAGGATTAGCTAATGCAGAATGAAGAAGAAAGAACACAGACACCCCAATAATCCTAGTAGTATGCAAGCATCAAGAGGAAAGCTTGCAACTGTAAATCATTGGTGAAGTCCTAAACCTCTACCAGATGGGAGGATCTGGAAATAGGATGGCTGCTGTGAAAAACTGTGCCACAGAGCTTAGTGTTTGACAAATCTGCAGCTTGATGACACATGCAAATGAAAATGACAGGAGCAAAAATACTGCATGCATATACACGGCATGCCAACACCCCTTTTATAAGTGGGTTTGTGCACATCTATTGCAAATGTATATAAAAATAAGCACAATGCCAGTGAGGCTAAAACTGCCCCTGGAAGCACTTAGGTTAGCTTTTACTTAGCGTACTAAATACACAACCTTGAAGCTGCTTGAAAGCCATGTAATTTCAATGTTTCTCAGTTAGTTTGAGTTTAACGGTGGTGGTCTTCGTAGTGTGTGCAGGAACATTGTCATGCGATCGGGATTTGATAAATTTCCCTAAAATAACTTCACTTCCGATAGCAACCCCTGCATGAGATTTGCTTCAAACCTATATCTGGTAGAAAATGCTCATGTTTATGCAAAATAAAGATCATTGGCCGAAGCTGACAAACTGAACACATTGAACTAAAAAAACCAAACCAGAATGTTTAATTTATGTTTTTGTTCCTGAATGACACAATTAAAACAAAATGCAGACACTCAACATGAAATAATGTCTCTGGAAATTGTGAAATTGTTCAACATTACCAACGTTTTCACTATGTATCTGCACTGACAGGCACAAATTAGCTAAATAAATTAACTTTTCATCATTTAATACCAGTATTATTAATGCCATACTATTTCTGTTCTTCAGACTTTTTTACAAAGCATATCACACACTCCCTTCCCAGCTCCGTACTGCCAACAATTCTATTCACTGCTCTTTTGATTGTTCTCACTTCATTAAAATATGTTCTTATGTTCACAAAAATTGGGTGATATTTCATTTTAAAATGCATTTTCAGGATTTGCTAAACGGATGTGTTCACTGTGAGCGGATGCTTCTCTACTCCCACATTTTACAGTCACAAATGTCTTTCTGTGGTTGTGTTCGAGCCTTTCTTGCATTCTTCATAACATATATACATAACATATACTCTGACGCAGACAGACATTAACCTTGTTAAAAAAACACATTTACTTGTATTTTAAGTCTTTTGACATGAAACCAAAAGCCCCATTTTCGGGTGGATGAATATTAATCTCTAGTATAGAGCACACCACCACTGGACCCTAGAGGTGAAGAATAACACCGGTGAACTGGCCACTGGCTTGGAAGACATTGGGAGATTGTTACCGGTTTTAACAGTACCAACTGTAATGTTTGATGGTGGAGGAATACTGTTTATGACTTGGGTTTGGCCACTTTTGTCAAAATGACAGAATTATGGTACAGCAAAAATGATTTGTTTATGCAAGGTGATATCTGCACACTAAGTAATCTCAAGACTAGTGTATATATATACACACACACACACACACACTAT
>JAVSBV010183464.1:0-13090 GCA_033117975.1 Parotocinclus spilosoma | reverse complement strand
TTTAAAATGTTACATTTACTCAGATTAAACTTTTGATTTGTCATCTATGTTCTATTACGAATAAAATATTGACATTTACCATCTCCACATCATTGCATTCAGTTTTTATTCATAATTTGTTTAGTGTCTTAACTTTTTTGGAATCCACTTTGTATATCAATATAAATTGGCCAGTGTTTTCCCTCCGAGCTGCTGGAGAGGACCAGTAATTTTTTTGTTTTGGTGCTTAAGGGTCGATCGAAATTAATCTCAGAGCAGAGTGATAGCCTAAATGTAGTGGTTTGAGGTATGCATTTCTATAATCCAATAATGATAGTATCATCACCTCCACCACTCCTTTTTGGGCGAACTCAGAAAATTTATTTTGACTTATTATACATTATACAACCACACAGCCACCCCTTCCATTTGGTGAGCACCGATACTGGTTCTTAAAAAAAGTCTCAAAAAGCAGCTTGACTCAGATATGCGTTAACCTTTTTTTAGTGTACTTTATTTATAGAACTATATTTATATACATCTATATAACAGTACCTACATTTATGGTTGTGTGGCTTCAAAAACCAAAGGCATGAAGACATCTGTAAAAGCTATTTCCCCGGTCACTGCGTAATCTCTGCATCTTTTAATGATTCATTACAGAGCTTTTTGGTAAATACACACATTTTTAACTGTAGGAAGCAAGCTGAGGATTTGAGCAATCAGGACAATATATGAGCTCAAACGATTAGAAATTGAACAACCTCAAATCAGAAGAAATTGGGATGGTATGAAAAATGCAAAAATATATATGTATATATACGCACGCACGCATTTAATGTTCGTTCTGATGGACTGTTGTTGACTGTTATTGTGTGGAGCACACACAATTTGGAATGTGTTTCTCATGTGGTATAGATATTACCTAAAAATATAATCAATTCTAGCTTTTTCCAGCTATAATAATTTGTAGTTTATATAGCTTATAATAATTCTGGAAATCTTAAACGTATGAAACACTGATAAATTAATAATGCATATCAAAGAACAATAAGCACGACTTATTACTAACTTCTAAAGCTCTATTAAACAAAACATCTATTGATTCTGCTAAGCTACATTTCGCTACAATAGAGCAAATTGGCAACAAAGCAATTTTTATCCCTTTAATCATTAATGTATTTTTTTAGGACATTAATGATGATAGGGATCAAAAAAGGACATTATTGATTAAAGGGATAAAAATTGCTTTGTTGCCAATTTGCTCAGTGTAGGTTTACAAGAATCTGCTCTCGAACCGTTCATGGAAACGTGAAAGCGGAGAAAAGCTACCTGGATAAACTTGTTGTTTTGCAGTTCGATGCCTTCAAAACAATTTAGAGAGGAATGCACTAAACCTTGCTTGGGAACTATGTGCCGCTGTAAACTGCATTTGTGTAGCAAGTGAAGAACTGGTCATGACAATTTAAAAAAAAAAAAATTCAGTCAACCACAACATGACACAATCTTGTAAAGATCTGCAGACTGCAGGATGGGTAAGAGCAGAATCAGGTATTTTAGGTGAAGCAGAGTGGCTCTTTCAGCCCCCGCTGGGTGCTTTTGTTGAGGTTTAATGATGAGCCCCTGTCATGACGGGGCCTGCTGAGGGCCTGGAGCCACTGAGGTATGTGGCAGGACAGAGCCAGACAGTAAGTGGACTGTTCAATGAAAGGCGGGGTGTTTTATACCACTTTTAAACTTTTTAAACAGACCAAAAAAAAAAAAAACAGTCCCGTGCCTTGTGGAACACCTTGAAACACAAACAGACCTACAGTGCAGAACATTTAGACAGAAAATGACTTTCAAACCACATTTATAATTCTCTGACCTGGCATCATTACGGGTGTCGGGGCGTTAGCCTCGGAGGTCAGGGACAGCCGTCCTCCTTTGCCAATGCGATCGCAGAGCAGCGTGATGTGCTTTTTGAGTCGTGATGTATCTTTGGGCATGCTCAGCTGGCCTGGGCTCAAGCTAATAGCCTGGTCTTTGGGGCTCCGCGTCAGACAGGTCCTCAAAAGATGAGACACGGCTGCGTCCACACTCTCCTCCCAGCCCTGAGACACAGAACAGGACAATAAGCAAGGCTTGCTTTGATTAGGAGAAGAGATTTGAACTCTAGAATTCACCTGCAGTGAACTTTCCGATTTTTCTTACATTTATTAGTGTGCATACGCCCACTAATTCACTCACACTGGAACACTTTAAAGGCACAAAATAACCAAATGCTGTCTTTGGAATGTGAGAGGAAACCAAGGTACCTGGAGATAAGCTATGTGTACACAGGCAGAACCTGCTAACAGTCAGGTCAATGCCGGAGATGTGCTGTGCCATAGCAACACATTATTACAATTGAATTAAATTAGCGGACAGCTTTACGTGTGTGTGTATATAAGAGAGAGAGTGTGCCCCACCCAGAGCAGGCAGATGAAGCGGGTGTTGACAGGCAGGATGGGTCAGGGCAGCTCTGTCCCCTGCTGCCATCCAGATAGCCCTTAATGAACCCTAATGACAGGTAATCAGTTCTGTAATGATGATGACAGGGAAGAACCATTTACAGCTAAGGAGAGGAGGTGTTTGGGGGTGAGATTCAGGAACCGCCCTAGAGACTCAAGATTCTCTGGAGCCCGAAATAACAGAGCTGTATAGAAACAGCAGGGTTGTCCACATTCTGTGTGTGTGTGTGTGTGTGTGTGTGTGTGTGTCTGTGTGTGTGTCTTGACCTACCTACTGGTTGCTTTAAGTAACAAAAGCAGTGAAATCGATACAGTTTTTTTAACATCATAAGTCAGTCATTGCTAATCTCGACCATTACAATGGCTGTTATCTCAGAGACATCTGTTTTTAAACTGAACCTTACACAGTGTGATACAGATCAATCGTGTACAGTGTTTTCACACAGAGTCTAAATAATCAAGTCCGTACCCTTCATGGATTTTGGGCTCGGTTTGGGAGTCACCACAGGTTTGTTTTTTCATAAACAGTAGTCTGCGGTATCCTAGCGGTTAAGTTACTGGACTAAGGACCTGATGGTCCAGGGTTCAAATCCCACCTCTGCCAAAGCAGTTGGATCCCTGAGCAAGGTCCTTAACCCACCATTGCTTGGACTGTAAGACTGTATGAGTTGTAAGTCTCTCTGGATAACGGTGTCTGCTAAATAATGCAAATGCAAATCATATTTTTGGATTCGTTCGATTTTCAATTACAACAAAAAATAGTTTCTGTTCACTTTCAACTAATTTTGCAATGATTATTTAACACCTTATTATAGTACTGTAACATAGGTGTTTTAGGCATGTATTCTTTAAGTTATGCTTTGAAATATTCAGTACATAATTAGAGTAGACTCCTCTACTTTCGTTATTTTTGTTGAAAAGTATGTATAAATACACACACATTTGCATAGCACTGTATTGCTGCTACTATAATACTGCAATTACCCCAAAACTGGTGTGTGTGTGCGTGTGGTGTATAGCTCAGGTAAGGTGGTTACAGGTGAGTAAAACCCGAGTGCTCTCCTCATGGATGGCTGCATTGGTGGAATTCAGGATTCTGCAGTTTACTCAGGATTATTTGCTTTTAAACACAAGAGGCATTAAAGGGAATTCTGGCATGGGGGTCGGAGGGGGTTCCTGGACAGGTACGGTGAGCACGGCTCTGGTTGGGTGGACAGGGGTGTGCATTAGATTTGCAGGTAGGTGAAGCTGGAAACGGAAACGCGAGGGAGCAGCAGAGAAAGCTCATGATACGCGTCATTAGTGAGAAACCTCTTAGCTTTACTGATATTATCTCATCCTCCACAGTGACTCACTGCTTTTTACCACCAACTGCTCTGTTTATGCTCCGGTCAGTCGCAGCAATTTGCTAAAAACATGCATTCCTTTTTCAGAAAACATGTTTCCTTTTGAGTCGAGCTGCCACTTTCACGGCCGCCTCCTTTCGCTCATTCTAGAAAACAAAAGGGGAGTCTGCTGGTGTGTGTGTGTGTGTGTGTGTGTGTGTGTGTGTGTGTGTGTGTGTGTGTGTGTGGACAGAAATAGCTCATACCGGAGAGATCTTGCTAGTTTTGTGTTTGTTATGCGGTTGCTTTGTGAAGATCAGCTATAATGGCTGTAATTGGAGGTAATTGGGGCAGTGTGATCTGTGTTATCTCACATGTGGCACGCGCTCTGTTGTATAAATAGAAAGCCACGTCTGTATATAGAGACCGGTCTGAAGCATGCTGCTCTCGCTTGAGGATTATTTAATGCTGCTGAATGAATCTCTGGCTACTTTGTGCACGCACCTTCTCATCAAGGTGGCATGTGTACCTGACCCCACCCAGCTGAGAACACCCCTCCAAGCACTGGTAGGGCAACAGTTCAGAATAAGTGGGGATAATGAGGGACATCTGAAAATATTCCTCGAAGCAGCTTTATAATATTATCTTAAAAGGCAGATCTCAAATTAAGCAAGCCTACAGGGACAGTGGAAAAGAAAAACTCCCTGAATATAGAAGGACCTGTCCTTTTTAGTTGAAAAACCAACACAGAAAAACAAACGCTATGGTCAGCAAAAACTGTGCAGCCAAAAAAAATTATTTGCACTGCAACTATTTGTCGGTAAGAGATGAAGAGATGTGATATCTGTACAGAAACATTGTGGCCTTTTCTGTGAAAACATCCAGGAGCAAGAGCAGCTCAGTCTTGAAACAAAACGAGCTCACAGAAGAACAGAACTTATGTGCCCTGGTTCTCAGCTGCCTTAGCAGACACAATTGGAAGTGTGGAGCTGGTGAAGTGGTCAGTGGAGGTACCTGCTGCCCTTAGGATCTCCTCTTCATTTGCTAGTAGGTGAGCAGGGTTAGGGGTCAGCATGTGGTGGGGAACATAGTCAGATGAACTCAAAGGAGCTGGGGCCTAACTGGCTACACAGGGATCTAGGTCAGACTCAGGGACTTCTCATTGACTGTAGATAATCAATGGTGCACCTACACCTAAACCTAATCTTAGTAGCATAAAGCAAATCTTTTGATTGTTTTGAGTGCTAAAAAGAAAGTTGCCACTTCTGTAAATAAAACGCAAAATTGGAAACGAATCCTCACAGAGCTCCACAAAAAAATACATTTGTATCAGGGCCTTTTCTGGTTTGTGTTCACACCGCCAGTAGTAGGAACACTGTGTGATGCTGTGACATAAGCACCGATTAGACACAGCAGTAATCATGCTTGAAAAAGATAAGATAATGGATAAGAAGGCTACAAATATTACATTAAAATAATAAAACAAAGAGAATAAATGCATCCCAGCCTCCCTTAAAGGTTTTTTTTGTGTGTGAAAATGTTTTGTAAAAAGTGTTCTTGGGTACCAGAAAGGCACTATATATACACAACAACAACAACATATTATTATGTGTGATTTGTGTAATATTTGCAGAAACGCCCTACTTTGTAATTTAAACAGCATATAATAGGCTATACAGTATTTCCCTAATTAAAAGTGTGTGTGTGTGTGTGTGTGTGTGTAAGAGAGAGAGAGAGAGAGAGAGGTGATAATCTGCAAAACAATGTGTGATACCTAGCAAACAGGTCAACGCCACGTCCTTTATTTAGCAAAAAGTTTTTGGCTACACCTTGTTCCGAGTTGCTCTGAGATCGCTTCTGAATCACTCTTAAGCTAAAGCTCCTAGGCAGGAGTTTTTAAGCCAGGTTAGGAGCTCTCCGGGGAGAACTCTAAAAATCTTTCTGAATATGGCCCCTATTGTTTCTGACCCTACCTCTAAATAGGAGCTAAAAGGAAAGTCCCTACACTCTTACAAGTTTCTCTAAGAACTACAATCATTTCCAGTTTCTTCTGTGCAAAACTATCCTTATGGGGACATTTGAGTTTGGTATACCAAGTTTGATAATAATAGAAATAATGGCATAAAGGCTGTTTCAGACTATTTTTAAACGGCGACCTGAGGACAGGCCTAAGACCCGCTGCAGGGATTAAATCTCCCTCAACTGGAACTGACCATGGATAAGGAACCTGAACAACGACCTTAATAATAACATGAATGGACATGAAGATAGACAAAAGTTTGTGGACGCCCAGAAACACGAGTATTAGAGGGCAAGAAGTTGATGAAGTGACATGTCGTAACCTATAAAAGTGTCACACGTGAGGGTCACAGTGGTGGCGCTAGTGAATGAGGAGCTTCTTCCCGTCTGTTTATTTTCAGAATAGAATAAGCCAGTGTTTGAAAGAAAGCTGTCACAGGTCCTCAACCTACACCCGCACCATCCTACGATAGCATTCCCAAAGAGCACAAACTATTCAGTAGCTTTCAGCCATGTCAGCCAACAGGGGGCCGTTTACACTTAGGGGCCTCCGAGGTCAAGGGCCCAGCCTGAAATGTGGTACTCAGAGGAGAGTGTGCAGTATTTCTTTGACTATAGATGCTGTGAACGGTAGCAAGAACTGTAGCAGTCAGGTTCTAGCTCTGTGTGTGTGTGTGTGTGTGTATGGGGTTACCAGTTGGGATGTGTCCTGCAGGAGGGGCAGCAGTGTAGACTCCAGTATGGTGGTCTGATCAATCCCAAGTCCCTGCCACAGCGAAACCAGGAGGATGAGCAGATGAGTGGCACTACGCAACCTTGAGAAAGCCTGGACCAAACATGCTCGGGTATCCTCTGCTGCATCCGCCAACGCTATCACCTGAACGCACACACAGAACGAGGGAACGAGACTTCTCATTAGGCAATTAATCACACAAATGGTTCTCTGATTCTCTTAACTGGCTTGATGATCTGTGGAACTGTCCTGGTTCTGGATCACCCAAAACTTTTCCAAATTGCACAAGCTCTACAACAGTCGTATTACATGTCTGATATCGAGCAGCGATGTTCAATCAAACTACACCGTTATTCCTTGTACTATTTTTTTACCTTTTTACCTTTGACAGTGTTTTGCAATGAAAACGGCCCAAACCGCTTTAAATACAGAACCATTTTCCAATTAAATCAGGACGTTATGTAAAGCATGAATAAAAACAAAATACGATAATTTGCAAATCCTTTTCACCCCATATTCAATTGAATAAACTACAAATACAAGATGTTTAATGTTCAAACGAATAAACTTGATTGTTTTTTGCAAATATTCACTAATGTTTCAAATGTGTGGTGCATTATTAAGCTCAAAAGATGACAACAGAGACCCCGGACTGTTGAGCAACTGAAGTTTTACATCAAGCAAGAATGGAAAAGAATTTCATGTACAAAGCTACAACAATTAGCGTTCTCAGTTCTCAAACATTTATTCCGTTTTTTTTAAAGGGTGATGAAACAGAGTGATAAACACGCCCCCGTCCTAACTTTTTTGGAACGTGTTGCAGGCATCAAATTCTAAATGAGTAAAAAACAAAAATAAAATAAAGTTTATCTGTTTGAACATTACATTTCTTGTCTTTGCAATGTATTCAACTAAATATGGGTTAATAAAGATTTGCAATTCATCTTATTCTGTTTTTATTTATATTTTACACAACATCCCAATTTCACTGGAGTTGGAGTTGTATGTTAACAGAAAATAATCATAAGGGCACCCTATTTCACCTTTAGCTCCCATTCAGTCACATTCTGTACCTACCTGATTGGTCGGGGGCAGCACAATGGCTCGGTGTGTAGCACCGCTGCCTCACAGCAAGAGGGGTTCTGGGTTCAATCCCAGGGTGCAGTCACCTGGGTCCTTTCTGTGTGGAGTCTGCATGTCTTGCCCGTGTCTGCGTGGGTTTACTCAGGGTACTCCAGTTTCCTCCCACAGTCCAAAGACATGTGTGTTAGGTAAATTGGTGTCTCTAAATTGTCATTGACTTGTGTATGTATGACTGGTCTTGGAATGAACTTGAATGCGTGTCGCTGTATGGCCACTGATGCAGATAAGCGACGTTAAAGAAGCCAAATAAACAAACAAACAAACTTCAATAACCAGATAAATGCAGAAAACAGAATATGATCAGATTATTAAGTGTATGTAAACACCCTTACTGATAGTAGCCATTGTTCCCACGATCCAAATATGATTAACTGTTTATCAAATCATGTTGTTGATTTTTAAGTAGTATTTAATAGTCATTACTTCTATGCATTGCAGGTTTATGTTTCATGATGTCGTCTTGTCGTAGCTAAGCCCAGAAAATAGAGGTTGCGTCATATTTCTTTCGTCACTTCGGCTTATTCCCTTGTGAGAGATAAGCGAGGCTGATTTAGTTTGCTATGAGCTTTTTTGCTGAAAGACGAGTGACTACAATGCATCAGGTTACCAGGTGTTGAACAGTACTTATGAGTCTTATGAGTGTGTGGGTGCATGTTTTCTTGTTCTCTGAAACATACCACCTGTATTTCTAAAGCAGGGACGTGCGAGCATGAGCAGGGTTTGTGACACGGTTCGTGGAAATGAAGTGGGTATGCCAATCAAAGCTAATGTGATTTTCATTCTGGCCCTTTCGTTTACAGACGCTTACGTGTGTGTGGGAGAGAATAAGCTGAAGAAATGTAGGGTTGATGCAATATGAGAGACGCCTAACTACACCGATCACTGAGCCTAATTCATTTAAGGTGTTCCACATTGCAGGGTGAGAGACAGTGTCAAACCACAAACATAGGACAGAATGACTACGCCTGTGCGCTCTTAGTGGTAAAGTTGCTAATTTCTCTTAAAAAAAAAAAAAAAAAAAACGCACTTGAATTTAACGCCTGTTCTCGGCTAATCTCAGACCTGTTTGATGGCCCTGTCTCTTATTGAGGTTGCTGCAGAGACAGAACGCTGTCTAGACATACTTAAATCAGCAGTGGAGTCTGCAGGAAATGGAGTAATGAAGTAGTATAGCTTTAGCAGCTAATCTGATGATGTGGTGGATGAAGGGCTATGACTGGTCTCACCATCAATCCTCCCAGATGTGTTTTCATCGGCTCTTTGTGGCTCTTGGCTTTGATCTCAGCGGTCAGTTTTAATGTAGCGGGAGTGTGTGTAAATGGTTGAATCAGGAGCACGGGAGAGGAAATATGAGAATAAAGAATATCCTATGTAAAACTTGGCAATGTGGAACCATGTAATAATAAGAGACTACGAGTCTGTTGTTAACAGGATCAGCGTGGGGCTAAATGTAAATGTATAACACTGATTGCAGCAGATCCCCAAACCCATCATCTGGTCACCCCCACATGTTTGAAAAGCTGCAAGTCACCAAGGCTGCTGCTACTTCCGTTCCTTTTTACCCAACTACACCTCCTCCCCGTCCCTGTATTTTCTCACCCGCATGCTAAGAAGGCAACAGCAATTAAACAGCAGCTATAAACAAAACATAAACTCAGCAAGTTTGGGCATGTGCGCCTGCATTAGTCTATCTTAGATAGAGTAAGAGAGACCTGAAACAACAATAAACAGTTTATGCATATAGCTTATACAATGTTAGATGAAACAGGAACCTGTGGCCAAACTGAAACCTCCAGCTTCGTCCCCACCCCCTTAAAATGTGCCAGTGAAATTAACATTAACAAATTTGAACGCGTCCTCTATTACCATAACGAATTTCTGTCCACAAGGTTGGTGGCAAAGTGCCACTGCCGTTAAAGGAACACACAAATGCGCTTTGCTTTTTCAACCTAATCCCTGTTTGCCAAGTCAGTAGGTTATGTGCATGCACTTTTACCTGTAATTTAGCAGGTAGGGATTATGCATGGACACACCCCAGAGCCGAAGCCGATGTAGAGTATACTAAGCACTTAGTTAGCAGAGCGAGACCTATTACAGTTTCTGAGTAATGACCAGGTAGCTTTATGTATGCACTACGGAAAGAAAAAGCGCTACAATGTGGAGTTCATCACTTTTTATATCTTGATTAATCAAATTAAGTTAATTGCATTTAATCACATTTTTAGCTGTCAGTTTATTGACATTTCTTGTAACATTAATCCGGGTTAATCACATTATTAGATTAATCTCAGTTCGTAAGACTTTGAAAGTTCAATTAATTACATTTTAAGTTAATTACAATTTACCCCTTTCTTTATTTTTCAATTAATTGAGATAATTCACATTTTTATGATCAGAGGTTTTTTTTTACAATTCACTGCAATGAATCACATTTTTTCCAAACATTATATTGGTTCTAATTGGCTGTCGTTTGTTTTTTACTTTTCGAAGCAGTGAACATTGTGTGAAAGGCATGCCCAGAGGAAATCACTTTATTTCTTCATTTTAATAGCTAAAAATGTCTGAGAACACTACTGAAAATGCAAAAAAACAATGTCAGATTTCAAACAATTATTTCATTACGAATCATTTAATCAGCGCACAAGTTGGAGTGAGATGAAGTTTGCTTGATTTGGGATTCAGACAGTGGACTATGGATAAAATTGTTACAATTTTTACAATTATGGTGGTTGACTTGTTCAAGCAATTAAAATCCTCTGTCCTCTACCAAATCATGTATTGACTAAAACTGGCATTAAATTTTGACAGATCCAAAGCAAACAGGAGCAGGAGCAGATTTCTTACTGGGTAAGAGGAACAAATGGTCGTACAGTGGTTAAAGTATTAGACTTCCTACCAGAAGAACTGCCAATCTGTCACTGTTGGACACTTGAGCAAGGCCCTTAAACGCTTCAAGTTTTCTGGTTCTTTCAATTCAGTTTTTTTATTCAATTCCAGCGTTGGAAATGAGTTAAGCTAAAAATGCAGCAGAATCCATTCACCACCCTTTTCATGAATAATTATCAGATGCAAATATAACCGACCACACTTGCTAGCATTTCTTGTATCGTAATGAGTTATACGTTTTTGCAAACAGGTCAGACATGATCCTACACTGTTTACGAAACGTCTGGAACAGCACCATTGAGTCACCAGTCTAAATTCTCATTTTTCACCTTTACATCTGCTGCAAGCATGAGCAAGTTTTTACCAAAAATAACATTTTATGTATTTACATTTTTTTGCCCTTCTCAACAGGCTGGCTGCTTTCGTCTTATTAGACATATTTTCTCACCTGTTGCTTCTATCCCTCATCCTTCAGTTTTGCTCTGTGGTTCCACACTCACCTCATCATGTTGTACAAAATTAATAAATAGAGAGTAGGGTTTTAAAATTTTGTCACTGAATAGATTAGAGCTGCACGATTGTCTTTTCATGTTAATCAAAGCATGTCTCCCTTAGTTAAATAAACCTAATTTATGGTTACAGTGAGATAAACTACCAGGCTTTATTGACTCGGGTGATTTATACAACTGAAATCTTTACTTTTTTTATACTATGGTGACATATCTGTCAGTTTATAGTTAGAATGCCAAACAGCTCGGAAGTCCTGCTTGACCATAAATTTGTCGTTGTGACGATGTGGAACCTTCTGCTATTTTTGCACTACCGTTGTTACTTGAACGCTTCAGCTTGATGTAAATCTTTGAGACAGGTTTGCTTTCATTAAAATTTCCTTCAATGTTATTTCTATTAATGTCGTTAGTAAGCAACAATTAGTCACCTAATAAAAACGAGCAAGCTAGAACAATATAAGACTTTTACAAGCACATTTTGAAGGACGCAAATTCAAAACATTCTTGGTAGTGACGAATGCCCAGAAAATATTAAGATAGAATTTTTGTTAATTTTTTTAACCCAGCGATACTTTGAGTACTGATCAGAGTTCCATCCTGTGATACTTGAAACTACTTTTTATAAGTTCTGTTAAAGGACTTTTAAAGGGTGCTCAAAATATGTTGTTGACTAAAGAGTCCTTTGTGTGTCTTGCCAGTTGTGACTTGTGGTCAGTATAAGGTTTTCAATGATCCAACTTCAAATCTGATCCTCCTTTTCCTTTAACACCAACACCACAAGTTAATCCGAAATAAGTATTCGGTCAAACCTATATTTCTTTTTTATTGATGTGTTTTGTGTATTATTCCTTTTATTGCAGTCTTTATCTATATATTTATTTTTGTTTTGTTATCTGTTTGTCTTGATCTATTGTCACCCTTTCTATGTTCTTGTCCGGAAGGTGCTTTACAAATAAAGATTATCATCTGTATCGAGTGAATGAGATAGACAGACACCTTAGCAGACACTTTTATCCAGCCGACAAGCAATTCAACATTAAAGATCCCAACTCATAACTGTCTTATTAGCTGTCCAGAGACTTGACCCTCAAGCCACGCATCTGTATGAAAAATGGGAGAAACAAAGCTTACTAATCCTGTGATTAGGACCCTTATTTGCACCCTTATCCAGTTACTACTTCTTTCTGAAAACTGCTTTAATATTCATTGTACTCATTTTTATACGATCTGTGGCTCTTTGACATTTATTAGCTTTAAAAATCTTTTAACACATCTTCCATCCTTTGGATGACTTCTAACATAATTTTGCAGCTTTGCATAGCTTGGCCACACCACATCAAAACAATTAGCGGAAATGGAATGAACTTCATGGCTCAGGTAGCATGCGCATGCACATGCACGATAAAAGCGTATGAATTGTATTGTCTCAGTGTGATAATGGACCATGATTATGTCACACCGGTGTGGACCGATCACATATTTAGAGCAGTGTTCGCTTAATAGAATGTGAATAACCGCGCTGTTCGTTTAAAATGATAATAAATTTTCAAAATAACTAGAAGAGCAAGATCCATATATGTATGTTTTGAACAACCAATGGATAAGCAGATTTAAATATAGGTATTTTTTTGGCACACGTTCAGATAGGGATTGCTGTTTAGCTGGCTTGCGTCTTTTGAAAAGACACATATAAACGTCACCCACGTTGTGTGGTCTAACCAAAGTATCCATGCCACTTTTTGTGCCATAAATATTTTGAAAAGCAGTCTACGATTCTTATCTCTCGATTTTTCGTGCACCGTTAACCACAACTGCTATGCGTGGCAAGAGGAAATAAGACACACAAACAAAGTTAGATATTTACATCCAACGAGGGAGATGTATTTGTATTTGCATTGTGTAGCAGTGGTAATGTTTGCTGTCTGTGGTGTGTGTGTGTGTGTGTGTGTGTGTGTGTGTGTGTGTGTGTGTGTGTGTGTGTGTGTGTGAGAGAGTGTGTGTGTG
>JAVSBV010183453.1:0-13090 GCA_033117975.1 Parotocinclus spilosoma | reverse complement strand
AGTACGTAAACCAATCAGAGAACATTACGTAATACGTACAGTACGTAAACTAATCAGAGAACATTATGTAATATGTACAGTAAGTAAACTAATCAGAGAACACGCCACCGTATGTGAATGGATTGTGGATTCCTGGGCTAAGGTTTCTGCTTTAACTGTTGTCTGAGTTTTCGCAAAAAGCGGCATCATTGCTGAACAGAAATCTGGTGACAAGACTGACTCAGACAATGCTGAGAGACGAGACTCAAGTTGGCTCCTTATTCGCCCTCCTGAAGTTGGCTCCTTAGAGAACGGCTGTAACTGAGAGAGTACGTTCACGACTCTGTATTTTATGTGCAGATGCGGTTTTGCGGACTTACAGTTGTAAGGACGATGAAATTGGAAAATTGTAAAGTATGAGACTTGGGTAATAAAATATGTAATTAAAAAAAAAAACTTGATAGTAAAATAGCCCAGCTGTTCAATTCAGGTACAGAATGATGAATTTGTGGGAAAACATTGATTTTCAGCTCACCCCAAAGAATTTCTGTTGGATTTAGGTCTGGAGACTGGCTAGGCCACTACAGGGCCTTGAAATGCTTCTTATGTAGCCACTCCTTAGTTGCCCTGGCTGTGTGTTTCGGGTCATTGTCACTCTGGAAGACCCAGCCACGACCCATCTTCAAATCTCTTGCTGGGGGAGGAAGTTTGTAGGCCAAAATCTCGTGATACATGACCCTATCCATTCTCAGTGCAGTCGTCCTGTCCCCTTTGCAGAAAACCACCCCCAAAGTATGATGTTTCCACCCCATGCTTTATGGTTGGGACAATGTTCTTGGGATTGTACTCATCCTTCTTCTTCCTCAAAACACAGTGAGTGGAGTTAATAACAGATATCTCTGTTTGGTCTCATCTGACCACATGACCTGCCTTTGGAACATCCAAACTTCAAACGAGTCTGGATATTTGCTGGCGTGAGCAGGGGGATTCTTGTGTGCCCTGCAAAATTTTAATCCATGATGGCGTGGTGTTACTAATGGTCATCTTTGAGACTGTGGTCCCAGCTCTCTTCAGGTCATTGACCAGGTCCTCCCACGTAGTTCTAGGCTGATACCTGACCTTCCTCAGAATCATCCTTACCCCATGGAGTGAGATCTTTCACCGAGGAAGACTGACGCTCATCTTGTGGTTCTTCCATTTTGTAATAATTGCCTTCTCACCAATCCTGTTGTCCTGTAGCCCATCCCAGTCTTGTGCAGGTCTACAATTTTGTATATGTTGTTTTTAGACAACTCTTTGGTTTTGGGCATGGTGGAGTGTGATTGCTTGAGTGTGTGGACAGATGTCTTATACATATAACGAGTTCAAACAGTTGTAATAAATACAGGAAATGAGTGCAAAATAGGAGGACTTCTTAAAGAAAAACAAACAGGTCTGTGAGAGCCAGAATTTTTGCTGGTTGGTAGGTGATAAATACTTATTTTGAATGCAATGCGATGAAATGTAAATTAATTATTTAAAAATCCTACAATGCGATTCAAAATTGTTCTCTATTGTATGTCTTTTACAGCTGAAGTGTACATACAATAAAAATGACAAACCTCTACATTCTTTGTAGGTGGGAGAACTTGTAAAATCAGCAGTGTATCAAATACTTGTTTCCCCCATTGTATATAGACCAGTAGAGGTGAATTGTAGTCATTAAAAAGAAATTGAGAGGTTGGTTGTGAAAAGCCTTCAAAATCTCACCCACAAAGTTGTTTCCTCCAACTTTTTTCCTTGTTGTGGAAAAAACAGAGTCTTTGTAATATTTTGAATTGGGAGGCTACAGTAAAAGACGTGGTTCTTGATTCAAAGTAGATGGAGGGAATGTAGTGGAACACTGAGCAGGCAGGGTTAGGAGATGACCTCCTGCTCTTCTCAGTATAGCTATCATTAGAAACTGACTTCGAGCTAACTGCTACCCTGCTTTACTGCCAGCCAGGGTAGAGGGAGAGGTGGTGCGGAAGGGGAAATCTAATGGCTCCTTTTTCCCTTTACCGTCTGTATGACTTTTTGAGCCAAAATTAGTCAATAGTTCAGCCAGGCACCCTGAGTTCCAAAGGAAACTTAATCTATTTATATTTTTGTCCTTACTGAAATTTGGCTTATCTAGGCAGCCACTTTAATCAAATCCATGTAGTTGCGTATACATTTGTTGCAGATATTGTGTGCTCTACAAGAAATATGGATTTTCTTTATCTTTCTTTGAGGAACATTGGTTTTAAGCATTTTGCTAAAACACATTGTTTGAAAAAATATACATTTTCTGCTTGGCTTTGCATCTCAAAGACTAAAAAACTAAGCGTTCCATGGCTTCAGATTTTGTACCCAATCATGAATATACCTGTTGTCATCACATGTTTGAAATCACACAATTGTTTAAATTGCCCCTGTCCAAGCTTTGTTTGGAATGTGTTGCAGGGCTGCTAAAATAATACAGTATGTAATATCCGTGAAGAAACTCTTCGTCTCTGGCATCATTACCTGAAAACTCCAGAGTTTCTCCCCAGCCCTCTACTGCCACCTAAAGGTCTTAGAAGCCACAAGTCGCCACTTAGCCACAGCAAAAGCGCGTCAGATCACACTGGATAAGTTCTTCAAAGTTGACTGAAATTTAGTAAGAACTTGTTTTTTTACAGTATTATGCTTCACATGCTGAGTACCTATAGTTAAAAAAATTTGTTTGCAAATTTATTTTTCAATTAACAAACTTCGTAAGCAACAGTAGTTCTTGTTTGTACATTCGCTATACGTGTAAATCGCACAATAAAGTTTTAATAAACATTTAATATGTTACATAGCACGTCCGTTGTAACATAGGGCATGTTCGTTTAATCGGACCAGCCGGTTATTAGGACCAAAACGCTCGTGTCCCGATGTGGTCCCATTAACCGGAATGGACTGTATACAGAAATACAGTCATTAGAAACTGTTTTTTGAGTTTTGAATTGCGACTTTTCTCTGGGCAAGCGATACACAGTACAATACTATGCAACGTGCTCCCTGAGTCCTTGGGTGTGATGATGGAGGATCTCCAGTTTGTCAATATCTAAATGAGAAAGGAATTTAAATGTTTAAAAGCAAACATCAAAGAATGGAATGGGAAGGGATGCGCATATTTTCTTTCTCAACAGTGCACAATAACATATATAAATAATAAATAATCTCAACAATATCATAAGTAATTTACTCAATCTGGAGGAATTTCAGTCCATAAAGAAACAAGGTCCTAAACTGAACCCGGCACCAGTAGCTGATAGAACCACAAATTATTACTTTTGGCAACCTTTGTCAAGCACTACAATTCAGAGTTACGTTCTCAAATACCACTTAAAACTTTACTGGAAAAGTTTGAAATGCAACAACGGCAAACCCTTACCACTTCCAACCTTAATGTGATTTCAGGAAGAATGGAACAAAAAAAACACCTGAAACACCTGACTAACATCTTTTGAGCATTGTGAGAAGGAATGGCACAATAAACATTACAAAGTGGTAGATCTTTACCGTTGTAACTTATTTGGCCTGAAATGCAGGAATGAATGTTTATTAACAAATGAAATCCGGTTAAACCAGACTAAACAAGGAAAATCTTGGGTTCGTGCTGCCTGCGGTGGACATTTTGCAACATAAACTTCCTATACTGCGCCAATTGTTTTCTGATTGTTCTGAGTGTTTATACATTGTCGTCTTTTTTTTAATCTAGCTCTACAGTAATCAAACAGCATTCTTGTCTTTAGATACATTTCAAACATGAATTTACATTTACGGCATTTAGCAGACGCCCTTATCCAGAGCGACTTACAATTCGTACAGTCTTACAATCCAAGCAATTGTGGATTAAGTGCCTTGCTCAGGGACCCAACTGTGGTAGATTGACAGAGGTGGAATTTAAACCCTGGACCTTCTGGTCCATAGTCCAGTACCTTAACCACTAGGCCACCACAGTCCTAGTGGTTAAGTCATCACCATAATTAATTTCAAATCCCAATTTTGGAATGACTGTACTGTACTGTAAAATCCCCTTTTTTTTTTTTAAGAACTCCCATTGCCGATCTCTGGAAACACCAAATAGTGGATTGTAGGAGAAGTATGAAGCCTTGACCATCTTAGAGCTCTGTAGACCGGCTCATTTACCTCTGACACGAGTTCCTCCAGTCACTCATGTCACACCAGCTGTACAGAAATAACGATTGTAGGTTATTTCTAGTGTTAGCAGGATCCCTTTATGTGCTGAAATGAGGTGCAGCTTTGTTACTGCTTCAAGGAATGTCTGTCGGTGAAAAAGCTGTTTTTTTTCTGAGGCATCCACCTTCCTATAAGACAGCTGCTTTGTTGTTTTGAGTTTTGTTTGCTCTCAAATTATTCTGCGAGAAAGCCACTAAGAAATGTAGCCAGGGTTGTCAGGTCTGGTTAACGAATGAGCTTGCTGGCCAAACAAAGGGATAATATAGATCCCCGAAAATGCCGCTGCTTCAGACCACTGCTTCACCTTGTGTGTCCTCAGAAGTCCTCCTATTCAAATGGCTCACATAACGGCTCCTTTAGGCAGGGAAACGACGCAAATAGCGATCATGCTTTCTCTTCAGACTGACCTCTGAAAATACTCTCAAACCATGAAGAACGTATTTATATGTCAGTCATATCAGTGACTCAGCCAAGAGTTCAGGCTCTG
This sequence comes from Parotocinclus spilosoma, assembly GCA_033117975.1. Taxonomy (NCBI): domain Eukaryota; kingdom Metazoa; phylum Chordata; class Actinopteri; order Siluriformes; family Loricariidae; genus Parotocinclus; species Parotocinclus spilosoma. The sequence continues at coordinate 8,394 of JAVSBV010183453.1, read as the reverse complement.
CAAAGATTGGTGGGGAGTCTGTGGAGTACCTGGCAACGCCTGAGACACAGCCAAGACTACTGCACTTACACTTCAAATGTATCTACATTTATTTACTTTGTATTGTATTATGCATTTTATCTGGTACCGTTATTCAGAACGTTTTAGTAGGTGAAGACACTTGAAGAGCTTGTGCTTAAATCGAAAGCCATAGTTGTTAGCTGGCAAATGGGTGAAATATTTAATTGCACTGATAGTGCCAATTAAAGACTTATTTGTTTTGCTTGCACTACTTGTTACCAGAGCTATACATTTTAAAAGCAGAATATTCCGTTCCCTGAGGCGCTTTCAATCGAAACAGCGTGCACTAGCTTTTATCTCGTGTGGCAGGGATGTTGTCAAACTGTGCGGTTACGCTGGACGGATGGGTGTTTATGCGACGGAATCCGCTGTTCACACAGAAATGAGCAAAGCCGTATAAGGAAGGGTCTAAAAACGTTATAGTGCTCCCTGTAGACTAATAGTGCTATATATGGTTTGTAGGGACTAGTGTTTCAGGACCATTTGAACACAGCCCATAATTACAGATGACTCGCATGGTAACGCAAACGTGATTAATGATTCATGGCGGCAATCTTATCTGATACTCCAGTATTCAGTATCTCACTGGTACATCTCAACCATTATCCAGTACCCAATGGGTTTAGGATTGTGTGTATATTTAGGGGTTTTGTGGCACTTTACAGAGCAGCCAAACCGATTTTAGAATCCCAAATTAGAAAATCATTCAAAGCCACTAAAAAATGTATTGTGTATTTTTTTTTTATGCGTATTGTATTGTGTATTTTTTTCTATTTGCATTTTTCATACTGTCCCAACCAAGGCCGTAATCAAAATATTCAGAGACGGTTTAAATGCCCCCCTTATACTGATGTGAAAATATAGCTAAACAAATATTTAAATATATTCCAGCCATTTGTTTTGCCTACGTTAGGATTCCACTGTTGCCAGATTCGTTTATTTCAAACCATTTTGGCCAATAAGCTTCTGTTTGGCTGGACACGTGCCTTTGTATTAAGACCAGGCAACCCTTCAGTGCGACGTGCCAATGGCTCTTTGCGTCTTTAGCATAGAGTAACACTTCTGGCTTACAGAGTAACATTAACATATAATTTCTGCCGGAACTGTAATTTTTGGAAATAAAATAGTGGTTTCTAAAAGGTGTCAGCACAGTATAAAGTAAAAAAAACAAACAACGTTTTATTTGGGAATACTTGCGAGTGTTGAATAAAATCCAGCTTTATTGATGTTACTATAGCTATCAAGTTACCCGGAAAGTTAATTAGCCACGCGTTCATACTACGGCCAACACGTTCATGTGTTTAGTTTATCTTATATTATAAAGGTTTTTTTTTTTTATAACAAAACGGAGAGAGATAAAGAGAGAGACCTAGAATACTAATAGGGCAGGTGACATAAAGGTGAGTGTGAAATCACAACACTCTAATCCTAATGTACAAATTACGTTCGCATACACACACACATATATACACGCGCACACACACACATACATACATTTGCAAACAAGTTTTTCGAAACAATCTACAACACAATGTATAGGTACTCAGCATGCGAAGCATGATACTGTAAAAAACAAGTTCTTACTAAATTCCAGTCAACGTTTGAAGAACTAATCCAGTGTGATCTGACGCGTTCTCTTGCCGGACTGCACTCGAACAAAATCAGGAAAGTGGTGGGCGTGTTCACCTCCCACTGGTTTTGCTCTTGTGAACACAACTTTTCACATTTCCTGACCTTTGATAAAAGCATACATTTTTCCGTGGATCCCATAAATCGTTGATCTGCTTTTGCAGTGGCTAAGTGGCGACTTGTGGCTTCTTCTTTTGTAGTAAATGGAAATGTTATGCAGAGACCTGCTGGTGGAAGTAGAGGGCTGGAGAGAAACTCAGGAGTTTATTCACATACTGTACACATTCTTTGGTCTGATTAAGCGAAATTTTGGTCCTAATGAGCGAATAACATTACAGGTATATAATAGGATTTGGTCCGTATAGGTGGCCTGTATATATATGTGTGTGTGTGTGATTTGTTTTGTCAGTACTTTACTGATGATAATTTTATATTTACTGTGTTGCCACCTGGTGTACTTTTTTACTAATTAAATATAAGCACACTTTTCCTAAACCTTCACTATATCTGGACAATGCTTAGATTTCTGTTTCTGAGAGTATGTTTATCCCAGAACAGGTAGCCCATTTCGTAAGAATTACCATTTTAACATGAGCTCTCTCTATCTCTCTTCTTAGACTCACTATAGTGATGGGGAATACATAATCAGACAGGGAGCCCGAGGAGACACTTTCTTCATCATCAGTAAAGGAAAGGTAAGCTTTCCTAGTCTTTTATAAACACCTCTCTGGGTCTGTTAGTAAGATCATTTCACACATTGTTTTTGTTGTTGTTTTTGGCTAGGTAAACGTCACCAGAGAAGATTCGCCCAACGACACGGTTTACCTACGTGCCCTGGGGAAGGGGGACTGGTTTGGAGAGAAAGCTCTTCAAGGGTAAGTGCAGGCTCGTGCCTTAACCCTGTCTGATAAATATGTTTGTTTATCTGATCATGGGTGGTGGTTAGTGTGGTCGTCACACGGATCCAAAAACCCTTGCATTTGATTCTGTTTGGGCGGAGTTTGCATGTTCTTTCTTTGTCGATTTGTTTGTCACCACCCACATACTAAATATGGTGATATCCTGTCTTCCCCCCAAGCCCCCATCCCCACCCCCACCCCTCACTTCAATATTCCAGCAAGTTGGTTTTGTTTAACCTCTGAAGTTTAAGTGACAATATAATTTTGTATATTAATAGTAGCAATATTATTTTTCCAGATTTTTTTTTCCAAGTCACTACTTTTCCAATATGGTTTTTTTTGGTATCTTGTGGGAGCTGGCAACCCGTGTGTGTGTGTGTGTGTGTGTGTGTGTGTGTGTGTGTGTGTGTGTGTGTGTGTGTGTGTGTGTGTGTGTGTGTGTGTTATACCAGGCATGCTCATGTATCCTTCTATTTTTTACAATTTAAACTGGTTTACATTCATTTGTTGAGTTTCTGTTTCATCTGGCTGTTATTTCAAATTGCTTTTTTCAGCTTATATTAGATCATATCATTTTTATTAAGACCTCAGCTGTTAAAGCGAACAGACATTGATTGGATGGATGTTAAACACCATATTAAACCTGTAATTAAACAAGGCAGGTGTAGCTTCTGCCTAGTTACAAATCCTACAGTAATGCAGCTGAAGACCCACTTCTTTTAAGGCCAGTGGGTTCCCCCTGCTGTGAATCCATTGTAAAACGTCCTACATACAAACTCTTTCCATCTTGGAGCAATATAATGTAACCAGTCTACCCCAGATGACCTGTAAGAACTTTCTGCGGACTCTGAAAATTCTGCCCAGACGCTATTGTCTGTCTTGACTGAGTTCAGGATCGATCCGGGGTCCCAGGAGCTGTGGCGAAAAACGAAATGTGCAATTATATTGAGTGAAATTGTGCAACTGTGGATTGCGATACTGATTTATTGACCGGCTGGGCAAAAACTTCCTGCACATAACGGTGCCAAGGACACACAATTAACAGCAATTATGTGTCCGAGAGATTGTTCCAGGGTGTGAAGGCTAATGGACTATTAACTTGAGGCACAGTTACGTAAACGAGGCAGCCACTTTTCTCAGTACTTCCAGAGAAAAAAAACTGGCTAACAATAAGAGGTCTTAAAATGGATTAGTCGCTGGCAGGCTGTGAGGTATCTGCTTGTGGCATCTGCGATGGCTTTAATATCGTTGGAAGCACAAAAGGGCGCAGCGCTAGAAGAGAAAGCTTTTTAAACAAGCTAGAGACACCAGGAGGGTCAGAACAGTCAAGATATCTCTTCGTTCTACTCCGTCGATCCCCAAATGAATCTCCAGCTCCACGTGCAAGGGAAAGACCATGCCCATTCAGCTCACGTCTGTCTGTTTTTGCACCACATGCATCAGGTGTTCGTCTGGTGTTTTGGTTTAATTTAGTTTAAACCAGCCACCCATGCATGTAGATGCAATAGGAGCCAAAAGTCTGAGGCCACTAGTGTAAATAGTTAGTTTTTATTTATAGTCATGTTTTTCTTGAATTACAAATACAGGTAAACATCATTTAACAAGCACCTTGATCGAGGTCTTAAAATGATTATTAATTATAATAAGTAAGAAACATCTTTCTTTTAGATAAATGAGCAGAGTCAGCAGGTTGTCTGAGTGAGTTAGATAGAGAAAGCTGGTTGCCAGGTACATTTACTCTATGCGACGTTAGGCAATATAAAGTCGCTTAAAGATATTGTTAAATGGGGGTTGCAGGTTCTTGGGGCTTGTTTTTTAAGTTTACTCAAGTTACCTATTACTTTTTCAATGTTGTTTTGTTTCTTTTAGGCTTATCTTTATAGAATCTGGCAACCCTAGTATAGGGTGAGAATTCTGTCGAACACATTACTATATAAACCTCTGTATTCTTAGTATATAGAAGTGGTCTAATGGACAATGAGTGTATACAAGTTGATATGAACTGCATTTCACAGAATGACTTTCTGCCTTAACCAAGCCATGACATGCAGGCTTGCCTGAGTACTAACACCTGCGACTGATTCGCAGCTCTCAATGACAGTATTTATACCCTGTTTTCACTTGCCCTTTCTGTACAGTGTTGTACTGCTCAGTTGGCTCTGGATCGGTTAATGTTTTTTCTGCACCTTGCAGTTATCAATAGCAATTAGTTATGTTTAGTTAATTACTTTTTTTACGTTGTCGTGGTGCCTATCCCTCTATCGGCAGGCTATATAGTACTAGAATTGTACACAGAGTGGCAGTTAATCGATGTGTATTAACACAACTGTGTGTGGTTTTGTGATGGTGGTCTTGACTTTTGCCTGAGTCTTAGTCTATAGGTATTTGCCTAACATTTCCATTTACTACAAAAAAGAAGCCACAAGTCGCCACTTAGCAACTGCAAAAGCAGATCAGCGATTTACAGTCGGATTTTTGGGATCCCCGGAAGAATTTATGCTTTTATCAAAGGTCAGGAAATCCGAAAAGTTGTGTTGGCAAGAGCAAAACCAGCTTGAGGTGAACACGCCCACCACTTTCTTGATTTTGTTCAACTGCAGTCTGTCAAGAGAACGCGTCAGATCACACTGGATAAGTTCTTCAAACTGACTGGAACTTGTTTTTTACAGTATTATGCTTCGCATGCTGAGTATATACTCAGTATATGCTGTACCTATACATTGTGTTGTAGATCGTTTCGAAAAACTTCGTTGCAATTAAATTTTTCAGTGAACAAAGTTAATAAGCAAAAGTAGTTATTGTTTGTACGTTCGCTATACGTGTAAATCGCACAATAAAGGTTTAATAAACATTTAATGTTACATAGCACGTCCCGTCTTGTAACATAGGGCATGTTCGTTTAATCAGACCAGTCGGTTATAAGGACCAAAACCATCACGTCCCAATGTGGTCCCATTAACCGGAATCGACTGTATTTATATTACAGCAACACGAAAATACTATATAATACCAAATGTGACACACCTACTCCCCATTTTATTTTTGAGACCTAACGAGTCACATGAGGGCACAATTCAGCCAGTGGTTTAGAAGTTACAAAACTACTTTCCTTAACAAAGTGTCATATATTCCCATTAAAATATATAATAAAATAGTTTGTGAGATATTGTACTTATACTTACTTATAAAACATTTATATTTTCTTAGTTTTATTAAGTCATCTTTCGATAACATTACAGTGACTACAGAAACCATGAGTACTGTTGTTGTTGTTATTATTATTATTATTTTTTTATTACCATAATGAGATGTTTTTATGGGTTTCCTGGTTTTATAACCCTTGATGTCCTAAAGCATCCCCTAAACTGCCCCTTTTCAGTCTGACCGTGACACAGGGTGCAAGGTGGGAAGACAACATGCCACTCCATTGCAGGGCGCATGCACACACTCGCACACACTGGGACACTTCATAAACACAAACTGACTTATGTCAACTGATGCATGTCATTGGAATGTGGGAGGAAACCAGAGTATCCAGAGAAAATTCTCTCTCTCTCTCTTGCTCTCTCTCTTTCTCTGAGAGAGCTGTGAGGAGACCACTATAACAATAGACCACTATTTTTAAGAGTAGATTTAATCATATTATAAAAGTTATATTTGTTGTATTAGGTTGTAAATATAAGTAGAATTTAAATGTAATAATATAATATAGAGATGGACTCCATAAGCCACCACAGAGACCAGGATTCACGTCCAGGCAGTAACTTCTTATAAACTAGATTGTTTACTGATACGCAGATGTAAGATCAGTTGCTCTTGTTATTGTAGGCTTTCTGGGCTGTAATTAATGCAGGTGTTGTGTGATCTGTAGAAAGATGCTGTTGTAATGTTTTTCTCTTGGCTCTCTGTCATGCATGACTTTAAGACTTGCTAACTTGATTCCATAAATACTTGGATATCTATAGTGAAACCCAAAGGCTGGTGTTTTCCTCCTAGTTTGTTTTCACTGAGTTCGCTGGGTTCAGAGTAGGTCAGTTGTTAATGCAGCACATCCAGTGAAGTGTAGCCCAAAGGCACCCAGACGGATGGCTCTGGGAAGCCATTAGGACTATCTCCCGTTTTCATGCTCACTACTTTCCAGTGCATGTCATTAGTACATCTCATAAACATGAACAAGATGAAAATAAGTATGGATTCTGTGTGTGCAAAATGAATCCTCTGTGTGTTTGTGTACACATATACACAATGATTGGCCAGTATATTTTGTACACGTTGGCCTTTAGAACTAGCTCAATTCTTTTGTAGTGTAGATTTAACATGGTGCTGGAGAATTGCTAGTAGAGATTGTGGTCTATGGTGGCATCACACATTTGCTGCAGGTTTGTCAGCTGAACGTCTGTGATGTGAATCCCAAAGGTTCTTTGTTGGATTAAGATCGGGTGACTGTAGAGACCATTTGAAACACTGAACTCATCGTCATGCTCAAGAAACCCATTTGAGATTATTTAAGCCTCCTGAAATGACGCATTATTCTGTTGGAAGTAGCCATCAGAAGAAGGTGCACTGTGGTCATAAAGGGATAGGCGTGGTCAGAAACAATACTCAGGTAGGCTTTGGTGTTCAAATGATGCTCAATTGGTTTTAAGGGGCCCCCAGTGACCCAAGGACCTCATTGGAACACCTTTGGGATGATGCTGATTGCAAGTCAGGCTCTTTAATCCAGCATCAGTACCTCACAAATGTTCTACTGTACAAATGGGCAAAAATATCCACAGACCCAGATCTTCTCTGAGGAGTGGACACTTATAGCAGTAAAGGGGGACCAAGTCCATATTAATGTTTTTGGTTTTAAAATGAGGTGTCCTAAAAACTGGTGTAATGTGTCAGTATCCCAGTCCTTGTATCCTTATAGGGTTTATACATGCCAACTTGGCATGCTATACTATGAACTATGTGGTTTGTAGACTTAACCAGACAAGTTACCTGTATAGGTAGTCCCCATTTTACAAAGATTCGCTTTACGTTTTTATACATACAGATACACAATGCACATAAATACTCAAAGCAAGCGATACCTAGTACGATGCTCTCCGGTGCTGAATGACGAAATCAGGAGTGCGTGGCATAGGAAGTGATGAATTCTATGAATTCTAGAAATTTAGTGAGGTAAAAATATGGTCATGATAATAACCACTTTGTTTTAATTTTTCACTTTCAGTAAATAAATTACATGAGATAGTCAGCGCTCGTATAAAACAACCTTTGTGTTGATAAATTTGCCCAACTGTAGAGTTTTTAGCTTATTTAAGGTAGGTTACACTATGTCATATAATGTATATTGAAATCATTGTTTTTACGATGCATTCGTACGATTGGTTGGAACATATGCCCATTGTAAAACTGAGAGAACCTGTATCTTTTAAACACACCTGGGCAACATCAATTCTGTTTGATACGGCGAGTAGTGGCGCTGATCTGATCCGATTCAGGATCCATTCAGGTCGTCGCTAGTGCTATGCTGTGTCTGCCATGTCATAGTGAAAGCCATGACAAAGAGCTTATTATTGGCTTTGTGCTATCACTCTATCACAGGCTGGGAGCCATTGTGTTCCAGCCACGAGAGGAAATTCCAACCATCCACAAATCTGCAATGCAAAGCAAACTGTACACACACTCACACACACACACACACACACACACACACACAGCGAGAGTGTGTGCGAGAGAGAGAGAGAGAGAGAGAGCGCGCGCTAGAGTGTGTGTGTGTGTGTGTGTGTGTGTGTGTGTGTGTGTGTGTGTGTGTGTG
>JAVSBV010183433.1:0-13092 GCA_033117975.1 Parotocinclus spilosoma | reverse complement strand
CATTGCTTTCTCCACCCCTCCCCATTTATCCGGGCTTGGGACCGGCGTGCAGCTGTTTCCAGTTACACGGCTGGGGTCTCTAATCCTTACCGATCGATATTTACACACCTACATTTACTTGTGATCTATTTCCGTCTTGCCTTTCCTGCCTTCGTCGCCCTCGCCATCTCAACCACCTCCACAAGATGATGAACGTGTTGTGTTTAGGCCAGCACTGATGTCCGACCCACTCACATCCAGAAGGCAGACCATTCAAAGACACACCTAGTCAAAACAAATACCTGGGTGGTTGAAACAGAGCACGTTTCAGTTCCATCTGTGTCACTTTAATCAAGTACATCCATAAAGAATGCAAAATTACAGACAAGGCACCCTGGCTCTTACACACAAATGGCAGGGTAGAAAGCCTATCTTTAAAGATTGAGGAAAAAAAGGTTGCATGTTCCCAAGGTCTAGAGTTTTTGTAAGATTTCACATGATGCTTTTCATTTCCATTGTCCTAAAAAAGAAACTCATGGATTCATTCGGGATGTCTTTTTCTCTTGCTGGTTGTGGGATTGTTTCCTCTTCACATACCTGTTATTCAGTCTTTGGAATATAATACCTGGATTTTGGACTAATCCCTGCTACCTTGTGGTTACAGTTGGGTCCCTGACATGCACTTATTTCTCTCCGGTAATGCTTTGTAAATCCCTGACCCTACTTTGTTTTGCATTCTTTACTTTCATATGTTGGTCCATCCTTTGAGTAGCTTTATGCCCAAACCCATCATTCCTCATTGCTGAAATCGGCAACCAAAATTACATGGCAATCAAAGGCTCCGAAAAAGCACGTACACAATGAAAATGTTTGCCATATGTTGTTAAAACCTAGTGTTTGCTTGTGAGAGGGGGTTGTTCCTAGGCTCTCGTAGTCCCACAGGTTAGATGATAAAAGCTGTCAGGTCCTCTTGGTCATCCATGAGTGGTGTCAAGCTTCAGTCGAGTGCGTCATCTCAGGAAGCAGCTCTCACCTAACATCAAAAACCCCCCAAACACGAGCACAGATGAGCAGTGTACGTTTGACGACGGAGAGGGTGAAAGGATATATCTTTGAGAACGTTGTTTGAGGCAGATTAAAACAAGGTGTTTGGGGTATCGCTTGAAGCTCTATGTCAGAGCATTGCAGAGCACCACCTCTCAGTGATTTGTGGAGACCCCATTTGACCTCGTAGCCACAAGAGAACAGTTTTTGAAACTCCCACCGTTACCAAGGCTGAAGGTTCTTGTGCTGCATTGTGATAAATAGTACTGAGATATAAATTGTGCTCTTCAATGTCCTCCTCCTCCCCCAAAAGCTCCTATAGGCCATAGAAGAGCACTGTAAAGCATAAATAAGTCAACAACAAGGTTGCATATTTTACCCTAGAGATTGACATTGTTGTGTGAAACCAAAAGCTAAAGTTATGGACCTTGGTGTAACACTTGATGCAGGTTTATCATTTGCTTCCCACATAAGTGACATTTCTAAAACTGCATATTATCATTTGAGGAACAAAATAAGACAGGAGTTCATAGTCCATGCTTTTGCAGCCTCCACATTGGATTTTTTGCAGCCTGTTGCTGTCTTGAAGTTTCTTTAAATAAGCTTCAGGATTTTTCAGCATGTGTTCTGTACGGGAAAAACAAAACAGAACACCACATATTATTGCAGTCTTATTCAATTGAAACTGGCTGCCTTGACAACAACATCCTGTTAATCGTGTACAAGGTAAATTGTTATGATTCAGTAAAAATGATTGATCTCCTAAAGCAAAATAGCGCTGATCTTTTAAACAATACATGTTTAATATACAGTATATATATATATATATATTTTTTTTTTCATATTTTCTTATATTGCTCCCAAATACTGGAATGGTGTTTTCCATATTTAATTCAACTAGTGCAGAGATTTCTTCTAAGGCTGCCAGTGTAGTGGGATTTAATCCATAGGGGTCCAGACAATAAGCCGTGTCAATTGAAGTGACATGGCTACATTTTGGCATACATTTAAAGTTCAGTCTGGTTTGTGTGTGGAATTGATAGACCACATAGAAACTCACATAAATAGCGTGGTATTTGTAAACAGCTCGGGATTGTGGTGGCTCTGTGGTTAACCCCTTGAGTTCCAAGCCAATTTTCTGTAATTTTTTTGTGTTTTGGACTATCTACATGAGACAATCAAACATGCCATATGTACTTTTTTAGGAGACCCAAAACTAGTCAGATATATTATCATTTAATATGTTATTGCCAACAGAACATTGATATCTTCATGTACTGGCACTTTATAAAAATCACAATATAGCTATATATAGCCAATGTAACCATTTTTATATATATATTAATGTTTTGGAAACATTTTCTTCTAGATGTATTTTTTAAAATAATGTAATTTATAAACAAATATAGTGAGCTGCTGTCGAGGGGGTAAGCGGAGACACTGGTTTTCCCGCCAGTAAACTCTTAGCTCTTGCCATCATGGAAGAGAGGCTCTCAGCCACAGATCAAGAGTCGTAAGACAGCGAGTCTCACCGATAAGATTTCTAGACATGAAATAAAAGTCCCAGACCAAAACAAGCAACGTTGGTTATTGAGGTGTATTGAGATAAAATACTGGGATTTCACACAGTGTATCTTGTATCTTGTTATAAATGGGATTACTTGGGGATATATATATAAACACACCTATATTTGGAAAATGTACTTTCTTCTCTTTGTTAACATATTTGTGACATTGCCAACTATCGATCATGAAACCAAGAATATAATATGTCAATATGCCCGCAAAGTGTGGGCATCAAATTCTAAAGATTAAGGTAACAGACTGCTGACAGGTGCCAGGTTTCAAATGCCAGCGCTGTCAGTGTGGAGCCCCTGAGCAAGGCACTTTAAGCCACATTTGCCTAGATTGTACCTAGTGAAATTATATTTTTACAGTCATAAAGCTCTTTGGATAAAACCATCAGACAAATGGAAATGATGGAATGGAAATAAATTTGTTCATTTTAAAATAAAATATCCCATAATGGAATTATTTTTTGCAAGCAAGGAAAAAAATTGTGTGGTCACTGGGCTGCCTAAACAATAACACCAAATGGATTAGGCATGTCATGGTATAAGGACTGGATGAGCCCATATTGTATTGATGCAATAGTTCAGTTTTTATAATGAGGCCATGACTGGTAACCATGAAGCTTGTAAAAGATGGGGTGATATTGCTATATCTATTGGTGTGAGTTAGACTCTGACTACTTTATTCTGAATGTAATGTGCTTTAGCTGTGGTTTTTGAGTGAGGGCCAAAGAAAAAGACCAAGGGCTCAACAGTAATGGTTTGCCACTTTTGGGCTCAGTAGTGGTTCCTTAGCAAAAACAAAAAATAAGAGGGACAGAATGCTGGACCGTATAAGCCTGTTTTTTGTAAGCCAATTTTATTAAGCCTTTATTTAACATTACATAACATAACTTCTGTTAAAACTGTCAACATATAACTACAGACATAGACTGTAAATGCGTAGATCACTATTTGTTTTTACTGTGCAAAAGTCTTAAGCCACCACTAGAGTTTGTGTTTTAACAATGGCACAAAGACCATATATAATTATTTCTCTTTCATTATGGAGATAACTATTGACTCTTTATTGAGATTCACACAGAAATATGTTCACAAAATAACCAAAACAAAACACACAACTTATAAAGCAAAATGCCTTCTGCAGGCAAAAGTCAGTATTTAGTGTGACCAGCTTAAATGAAATTTTGGCTGCTACCCTTTCAAAAAGACTCTTCCTGATCAAGCATCTTCAGACTGTAGAAGCGTCAACTTGGCATCCCGATGAAGCTGCCAGACGCTGCTGTTGCTCAAGTGAAGTAGAGGTCGCACTTCAGTACTGGCCACTGTAGCCTAATTAAGAGACTGGGAGAGAAATAATTAGATATGGTCATTATACCATTACTAAAACAACACATTCAATTTTGGCCTGTATATTGTTTGGATGTCAAGCACAGTAGCATTTAGATTCAAACCAACATATTTCCTTGACAGCTTTTAACCACTTTAATAGTTCATCAGTTAATCACAGCTTTCTTAAAGTAAAGATTGCCACGATTTGCTTGCTATTCCACTGAGAATGAGTGTTAGATGAACACAGTAGGTGTTTCCATGCTATCTTATCTAACTAAAAAAATCAGCAAAAAAAACTATGCAGTTGGCTTCCATATACGGAACTAAACAAAAACTTAACTGGAAAAATGCATTTTTTAAAGTGTATGATACTGTCTGGTGTCTGTGGCTGGAGCTTCGTCCTGCCTCACTGGGCTGCATGTACCAGTGGCATTTTGCAATACCATATTTCCTCTAGAAACCAGTGAGGCACTTAGGAAGTTAGAAAGCTTTGAAAGTTTCGTTTCTTTCACGAATTTTAAACAAACAATTATTTAACAGCACATGTTAGTTATGCAATCTGTCAGTCAATAAAAGTGATTCATAAAATTGTTTGAAGCTGAATATTTTGTGCAGATCTTCCTTACTTGCCGTAGCCATATTTGTTAACACCGGCCCTTTTGGTTTATAATCCAGTACATCAACCACAGCTCTAACACAGTCCCAAATTAACTTGCATTGCCTTGCCTTATTCCAAAGCCAAGCATGGATTTGGCTTTAAACCCAAATAATTATTTGTTTCCACCCACTTTGAAGACATTATTCATATTTCTCCAGAACTGTAGACAAGATCAAGGCTCTTTGTGACTAGCATTTTATTTGGCTTTCCAAACTTAGAAATCTCAAAATGATGAAAAATCACCTTCTCTTCCCTCTTGACTCATCTTGCATCTCATTTAGCTCAGGTTGAATTTTTAAAACTGGAATGCTTTGGTGCAGGGAAAATGACAGCTTTGGCAGCCTTTGAAAATTGCATGATATTTTCTTGGAAAATTGGAAGTAATGCTTTTTTTATTGGCTCATGTTTTGTTGGTGTTTCCCACCACCTTCATCATGTGCAGGAAATGCAGCTTCAGGGCTAAAATATAAAACAAATGTTCTTTCAAATGGCTTGTGTAATGGCAGCGTGACAAATTCAGCTCATGCGACAAAGATTTTTTTGTGTTTTTTTCATTCTTTGTCAATTTTTGCGATGACCACAAAGATGAGGATTTAATTTTACAGGTTCTTGGGAGTAGAAAGGCAGGAGGGTTGTGCATTAAGATGTGTTTTAAATAAATGTATGACTAAATTATCAGAATTTAACACACACCTTTATCCAAAGTGATAAAAGGCATTGATGTAAGGCCATCAGTAGAAGATATTGGGACTTGAACCCTCAACCTTCTGATCAAGTCAGTTTACCACTAGGCCACTTTATATGTCTGTAAACCAGTGGGGAAAATATAGGAATTAACATTTTTGATTGATATTGAATTATGTTTTTTATTTCAAAGAATTTTCCTACTTCTCCTCAGATTTCTCTTGTTGTTTTATCAGTCTTGTTGGTAAGTTTTGCATGTAAGCGCTTAAAAAGTTGAAATTTTCTATTTTGTAGTTTTCTTTAAAGGACAGGCAGCCAAACTAGAGCTCTGATCGTATGGGACCTTTGGGAACTGCTAAAACTGAATTAGGAAGTGACTAGCTCTATAACCTAATCCCTAATGTAATTACTGATTGTGATTACTAGTGGTTAAGACTACAATAAATACTTCAAAAAACACCTACAGGAACTTCAGTAACAAAACTATGATGCTTTTGATTCATTTGTAATTAACAGCTAAAAACTGAATAAATGATAAATGATTCAAGTGTTTTTAAGAAAGCATTCAGGTCATTTTGGGTAATGATGGGGCCATCATATATCAAAGCTGGCTTTAGGCTTTATGTATATGAGTAATTCATGGATTGGCACTGATTAAAGCAGAACACGAATGATTGGAGTGCTTGTTTGTTTGTTTGTTCGCTGAACATGGTTTACAATTGTTAATTAATGATTAATTTGTTTGGATTGTTTTGATATATTCAGTGGAAGAGCAGTTTATTTCTGGCTCATTTGATGCTTGATGAGGCCTTTTTTTGTTTCGCTTCTTTGAGCCAGAATAGAGGGGGCAGAGAGAGGCCTGTGTGCTCTGCGTGTGAGATAAGTAGGAAGTTCTATCCCAGGTGTGAATTTACAAAAGCTTAACTGGTTATGATTAACATGCTTTGCAGTTAATGTAATTTATTATTTAAATAAATGCCACTTGAATGTAGGCAGGGTTTTAAATGCACAGGAAAATAATAGAAACAGGGCTCCCAATAATATGAATATCTAATATACAGTCATTTCCTGGAGCATGTTATGTAGGGATAACTGTGTTTAATCATATTACGGTACAGTTTGAAACTGTGTTTCAAATGTAGGTCTAATTAAAGCACATAAACAAAAAATGCAAACAAAAAAGTAAAAAAAAATTGTTGGCTATGAAATTCATTTTTTGAAGAATGATTCTTGAGTCTTTGCATTATAATATTTTATAATATGAACGTGGTATGACCATAATTTACATTTTTCAATATAATTAAAATTTTACAATGGAAATTCAATGATACGCATATATACACATTCGGCAGAAACCGTATTCTGAGTTTTAAATATGCAGTCCAACACACAGGGTGTCACGCGATGTGACATGGGTAAATGTAGTGAGGAAAAGCCACGGTTTTGTTTTTCAATTTCAATGATTTGTTCAATAAATGACACAAGATGTCAACACTATATCATATAACACTGATAACATAAAGGACGTTTTGTGTTAATGGTTTTCCCAACTGTAATTTAATGTAAGTAATGCAAACCACTCATTTTATGCTAAATCCAACTTATGATGGATTTGTCGGAACATTTATGATGGATTTGCCCATTTACATTTACAGCACTTAGCAGACACCCTTATCCAGAGCAACTTACAACTTATACAATCTTACAATCTAAGCAATTTTGGGTTAAGAGCCTTGCTCAAGGGCCAAACTGTGGCAGCTTGGCAGAGGTGGTATTTGAACCCTGGACCTTCTGGTCCAGAGGCCATAAAGTAAGTTGTGTTAATGGTTTGCCCAACTGTAATTTAATGTAAGTAATGCAAACTACTAATTTTACGATAAATCCAACTTATGATGGATTTGTGGGAACATGTAGTCCATCGTACAGGGACTGCCTGTACTTTTTCAGGTTATTTTACACAATTTAAGGGCACTTGGGTGTCAAAATGGTTCGATATGCTAGCCCGCCACTGAAGGTTTCCAGCATTTGCTTGGATAGGAGTCTGAGACGTATTTTCTTGCCAGGTTGGCATCACATGCAGGCAACGATGTCCCACTACCCAGTTCTGAGATGGACTGGCATCTCATCCAGCCTACACTTTTACCTGTGCCCTGTGTTTTTAAAGAATAGGTACTGGAGCCTTCGTTGACAGGAAATAGTGGGGTTAAAACATAAAGTCTACTGAGTATGTAAAAATAATCATTCTAGCATCTGCATTACATAAGACACTGAAAACATAATTGTATAATGTTTCTGACTTATGGCTAAGTTTGAAACTTTAACTCACACCCTGTGGTTAAACCACCTGCCATTATGAGCTGAACCAGACCAACCAGAACTCAAAAAGTACAATTATTGGTGCAAGGGTTACTGAATTTGTTATTGCACCATGATTGCGCAACATTATGTCAGAATGTAGTGACATTAAACTATGTTTTAAACAAACATGTTATTAAACGTGTATTTTAAGCTTTATTTTAAATGCAGCAAACAAGATAAGACATGGAAATAATGGCTGTGCTTTTTAAAGGTGATATATTGCATTAGTTTTCCACAAGTTAACACAGTTCACTGGGTTCTAATGAAATGCCTGTGAAATGCTTTAATTAAAATACCACACAGATCAGTCATCAGTGTACCCTTCTCACCCTGTCTAAGTAGCCCTTTTCTGAATTATTGATTTTGAGAGCCTGTTTCTTTAAATAGTAATGAGCCATTGATCACCTCACCCTAATCTGTGATTCACTGCCTCATTTACATTTACAGCATTTAGCAGATGCCCTTATCCAGAGCGACTTACAAAAATGCTTTGCATTCTTCCTAGTGGACAAATCCACATGTTAGTACACATAAGCAATAGCCTAAGAACGTAATCCAACCAGAACCAGCTAAGATCTGATGTAGGTAAAATCAACAAATACACAAGCAAAGGGTTTTGTTTGCACCACCTGGGTGCCAGGACGAAGAAGATGCTTCTTGCTGTCCTGATGCTTGTCTTTCTTTCATCTTAGGTGGAGGATTTAGTCGAGCCAAGCTTGTGTCTCAAGGAGTGCAATGTAAGATGGTGCTGTTCCATTTTTGGCTTTGAAGGCTAGCACTGGGGTTTTGAATCTGCTACAGGGAGCAAGTGAACACAGTGGGGAGAGTGACATGACAAAACTTGGGTAAACTGAATCAGTTGCAGGGGTCTGATTTTGTGCATTAGAAGACCAACCAGAAGAATGTTGCAGTGATCAAGTTTTAACAAAATTTAACAGGAGACTGGATAAGCTCCTGGGTGGCATCCATGGAAAGGAAGGGTTGAAAATGCTCCTGATGTTGTAGAAGAGGTACCTGCATGACTGGGTCAGTTTGGAAATATGAGCAGAGAAGCTCAGCTGGTTATCAAAGATAACTCCAAGATTTCCTGCATTCTCCAAAGGTGTGATGAATGAATTCAGCTGGGAGATGGCAAGATCTTGATAAGGAATGCCTTCCATCTTGATAATGAGACCCATCTGCAGGAATGTAAAGCAGTTCAGTTTTGCTGTGGTTTAGCTTCAGATGATGAGCTGACATCCATGATGAGATGGTCTCTAGATATGCTGAGATATGGGTGAAGACCTGAACATCTGTTGGAGGGGAAGGAAGGATAAGCTAAGTGTCATCAGCGTAACAGTGATAGGAAAATCCATGAGAGGTCACGACTTTACCAACAGAATCATTGTAGAGGGAAAAAAAAAGAGGTCCCAGAACCGAGCCTTGTGATACTCCACTAAGGGCATGTGTTTCAGATACAGAACCTTTCCATGATACCTGATAAGAGTAACTTTTCAGGTAGAAAGCGAGCCTCTGCCAGGCTAAACCTGTGTTTCCTAGAGTGGAGAGTCTTGTATCTAATCTTGTAGATGGCTGTGTCAACAGCAGCTGAAAGGACAATGAATTTCATAGGCAGTCATGACAACTGGTAAGCATGGCAGCATGTTTAAATATTCTTGAAAGGCTTGTTAAGCTTTATCCGAAACTGTTCCCTTAATCATTAAATGATATCATAAGCATATGGAAGGCCACACTAATTACTTGTTACTGCAGCCTGTAGAAGCAATTTTCTGATTTTTTTATCCCCCAGTTCTTTAATGCTTTGTATAAATTTCCTGTATTTTCTGTCCTGTATTATACAATAGAGACTGATATATTGTATATAATGGGTATGGAATGTATTCAGACCCCTTTACATTTTTCACTTTGTTTCATTGCAGCCATTTGCTAAAATCCAAAAAGTTTTATTTCTCATTAATCTACACTCAGCATCCCATCTGGACAGAAAAAAACATTGAGAATTTTTTGCAAATTTATTAGAAAAAGAAAAACATGGTCATAAGTATTCAGACCCTTTTGCTCAGTATTTAGTAAAAGCACCCCTTTGAGCTAGTACAGGCATGAGTCTTCTTGGGAATGATGATTTTAGAAAATGGCTGCAATGAAACAGGGTAAAAAATGTAAAGAGGTCTGAATACTTTCTGTATCCACTGTATATGGACATTATATGGTAAATCTAATCTGATGGTGGCCTAAGACTTTTGCACAGTACTGTTTATCCAGTCATATATCTGTGATGTTTATTTAATCCTCACAAATCAAAGACTGTGAAATACAATCTGGTTTGACAGTGCTGATTATGACGAAGGAGAGTCACCTCTTTATCCATCTTAAGATTCATGTAATTGGCATTAATTGACGTAAATTAATTATGTCTGCGAGCCATTCTTTCTTTCACCCTCCTTCTTCTGGACTGTAACATATGTAGAATTATAGCACTGAGTAGTGCTAATAAATGAACCAGAGCTTTATATCTGAATCTTCAGAAAATACGTATTAAGCTTAAGTTTTTAATCCAACAATTAGGTTTTTAAGTCACACAGGACTGAAGCTCCATTCATTTAAAACCAGATGTGGGGACGAGGGATGAGTCAAGCAGGAACGAGCCTCCATAATGACATTTAGGTGGTGTTCAGGAAGGCAGGAGAATGGTGACATCAGAGGACTCGAAATCTAATTACCTGAGGGTCACTAACCAGGCTGCACAAAATGGCAAATTGTAGGAAAAAGTGTACCCTGCTTTCCAGCTTTAGGCACATCTGAGACGGGCTGCCACCAAAAAAGTCTTGAGATGAATAGCTGTATGGCAGAACAGTTGACGTCAGCTTGTTGCCTGGTTATGGGAGTGTTTTCAGGTAACTCTTTGCGAACACCAGGCAATTACATGAAACCAAAACGCAGAAAATGAACAAGATTTAAGGACCCACTGTAAACATGAGAGGGCCTTGGTTTAAATATTTGGGTTTAGGGCATTTTGCTATCGTTACTAAAGGTTTAGAGGTGAATAGTATTAGTGAGGGGACCGAGATCTGTGTGGATTAGATGCAAGACACAATCTTACATTCAATTCTTATAATATTAATGTATATAAGCTATTTAATATATTCTATTCTAAAAATACCAAAATAAATGTATGAAACAAAACAAAACTTTGACCTCACTGATCCAATTCTGAGCACTAAACTTATTTTTAGATCTTTAATCAAAACCTGTGCCTCTTATGAGTACTATATGGACAAAAGTATTAGGACACCTACACATTATACCTACCTATACCTATAGATCCATTGGCATTAATATGAAGTTGGCCATGCTCTGACTCACAAGCTCCACTTTAGTTCATCCCAAAGTTCCATTGGGCCAGTCAATTTCTTTTACACAAAACCCACCCAATCATGCCTTAATGGACCGTGCACTGGGGCACTGTCCTGCTGGAACAGAAAGGGGCCTACACCAATATGTTGCCACATAGTTGGAAGCATACAATTGTCCAAAATATTTAGGTATGCTGAGGCATGAAGCTTTCCCTTTGCTGGAATTAAGGAGACTAGGCCAACCCCTGGAAAAACTTCATAATACTACAGTCACCACAGTGCAGTCAGGCAGGTAGCATTCTCATGGCATTTGCCAGACCCAAGTTCATCCATCAGACTGGTAAAAAAGCGTGTTTCATCTTTTCAAAGAACCCATTTCCTGCTTCAGGGTCCTGTGGCGTTGTCCTTTACACCACTCCATCCAGTGCTTCCCATTGTTTTTGGTTATGTAAGACCAAGGAACCCCATGCCATGAAGCTCAGTGCACGGTGTTGTGCTAATACTTATTCCAGAGGAGGTTTGGAACTGTGAAGTTGTTGAATCAGCAGAGCATTGATGTATTTTATACACTATGTGTCTCAGCACTCTGTGATCCTGCTGTGGTTCCTAAACACTTCTGCTTTTTGGAAATACTTCTCATAGTTGATTGTGGAACATCTAGGAGAAAAGACATTTAAAAACTGGCTTGGTAAAACAGCGGCATCCTATACTAATATTGTACTGTGTATGTCCATTTATGGGCATTAGACAAGCTTTCATATTATTGAGACAGCAGCGGTCACACGGTTATGGTACAAGTCTGTTGATCATGACTTTAGAAAGCATGGCACTGCCAGACTGTTGGGCTTTTGAGTAATACTCTAAACCTTCAAATGATTGAATTGTACCGTGTAAGACTGTAGACGTTGTAGGTTGCTCTGGACTTGAGTGACCTGCTAAATGCTGTAACTGTAATTGTCATTAAAATCTGCTCTCACGTTTTTCTGTGGTCATGGTTTGGATGGTAGGAGGACACACCCCTCACATGCAGACTCAGCCACACCATATAGTTGTATACAAATGAAATTGTGGTGAGATTGTGGCGACTCTGTGGTTAAGGTACTGAATTGTGAATCAATAGCATAAGCACTGCCAAGCTGCCACCATTGGGTACTTGAGCAAGGCCTTATCCCACAACAGCTTGGATTAAGATTGTGTGTTCCGTAAGAAATCGTGCTGCTTAAGATCTATAATAAATCAATCCGTCTGCTACGTGTTCGGCTAATCTCCCGGCATTTTCACTCTGAGCCGTTTATCTTGCTTCAATTATCGTGATTATAACAAAGCCGCAGAGCTTGGGGTTCAGGCGAACCTGCTGCTTAATCTCTTGACAGCACCTCTGACATCATGCACTATGAGAAAATAATGGCACACCTAGTCTGAACATTAGCTGTTCTTCCTCTGAAACGCATGTGTTTTAAGTCGTACTGTCTGATTGTAAACAGATCCCTCTGAGGAACGGGAGAAGAGGACATACTACACAGAGAAATCTTGTTAGTCTAAGTGAAGCTCTGCAGGGAAGGTTTTTGTCAGCCAGCTGGAAGATGGAAATTCTGTGCTAGGATAATCCACCCTACGTTTTATTCCTATTTTATGAGATATTGTTTTATCTTCATATTCTTGTTTTCTTTGTTTCTTTTTTTGTTTTAACTAGCGCCATATATTTAAAGACGCATGCATGTGGAATGAGTGTGAATATGCAAATGTCTCAGTGAATATTGTGGATCATATACAGAGGCGAGAGAGAGACAGAAAGAAAGACAGAGAGAGAGAGTGAAAGAGAGAGACAGAGAGAGAGAGACAGAAAGAAAGACAGAGAGAGAGAGTGAAAGAGAGAGACAGAGAGAGAGAGACAGACAGACAGACAGAGTGAGAGAGAGACAGACAGAGTGAGCGAGAGAGAGAGAAAGACAGAGAAAGAAAGACAGAGAGAGAGAGAGACAGAGAGACAGAGCGAGAGAGAGAAAGAGAGAGTGAAAAAGAGAGAGACAGAGCGAGAGAGAGAAAGAGAGAGGGAGAGAGAAAGAAAGAGAGAAAGAGAGACAGACAGAGACAAATGGAAAAGGGGGGGACA